>CAHIKZ030004061.1:1132500-1197500 GCA_903632075.3 Acanthosepion pharaonis
TTATTTTAATCATTTCCCTCCAAGCAAGTCAATAAAAGCTATGACGACGCAAGCGTTACTGAGAATGAAAGAAACAATAACGAGGACAATAAAAGAACAAGATTCAAGTAGACAAAAGATGACGATTAGCATTGAATTTAAATTCTTGAAGACGTAGTTTACACGGTAAATCGGGACGTCAGAAGAGAGCCCCACAGATGCGAGGGAAGAAATTATTCTTATAGAACTTATGATTAAAAGTAGCAATTTCAACAGGTAAATTATGATACCTATCTACCAATCTACTACTAAGCTTGCATTCGTGAACTCGAGGTACCAAAAAGGAAAGATTATCCGAAAATTTACCGTGGAAATATTTATAGAAGAGGCAAAGGAAAGTGACTGAAGCCTAGATGCCAGATGGAGGGCCGTAATGTTGCTGATTCTTCTTTGGATTTTATCGAACCTATCAAAGTTACTAAGGGGGACAATAAATGAACAAGATTCAAGCAGACAGAAGATGACGCTTAGCATTGCATTTAAATTTCTGAAGAATTAATTTACACGTCAAAAAACAGCCCCACAATCGCGAGAGAAGAATCGATTGCTTGATATCATGTCACAGGTTAGCTTTACAAAGATACCCTGAGATCACAATACCCGACAGAGAGGTGGGAGTTATGTTTACATTGATGCGGATAATTCTAGAGTAAACTGTAGATATTTGAAGTAAATAACAAACATTTGAAGTGATTTGCATCCAGTACTTCATGAGCTCATAATTAACGTAGTCGACCATAAGTAAAGATGTTTCTCGTCAGTTAATATTGCCTATCGTCTTTTCCTTTTGACTTTATTCATAAATGTTGCTGATTTTTCTTTGGATTTTATCGAACCTATCAAACTTATTATTGATACATTAATAAATAGATGTGTCATCCGTCAACACATTGGTGGCTGACCTAGAGAATCAATTATATTGTTGTTTTTTTCTGAAAGAAAACTGTGAGTTGAGATGCTTAACCAATCACATAGAACCTCTAGTAGTCTACCAAAGAGAGGTAGGAAATTATTATGTCGATTGTTCTATGGATCAGACGGTTTCCAAGAGTTCTTAAAAATGGAAGCTACAGAAGAGGCATTCCAGTAATCCGGAAAGCAAGAAACGGCAAAGAATTTATTACAGAGTTTCGAGAGAATAGACGCTAGTTCAGAACATTTCCTATGGATAATTGCAGGGATACCATAAAATTTGACATGATATGTTTGCGAAATTCATGGACAGGTTTCTATGCATATCACTCAATAGAAATTCAGTTTTAATCAGAATGTCAGGCAAAGCTACACCTGATAAGTCGACAGTAGAAATGGAAGAGCATTTGTGGCCAAAGCATTCTACTTTAGCGGTAGATGGTCGCACTTCCAATTGATTGAAGAGAGGGGGTATTGAGGGCCTAACCTTGTTTAATACACTTAGAAAGTCGCCAGTAGTCACGAGAACAAAACTTGTGAGAGATTATACAGAGTTTTGTTCTGTAAGCAAAAAATAATTTAGCCTCTTTGAAACAGCATTACACATATTACAAGCATTCCAGGTCGACGTCTTTTGATCTGGTTTAAATTTTTCGATACCCAGTTCAGATTAGCAGCTTTTCCTGGATTATCAAACAAATCAAGAAACAATTCTGACATGAAGCGAATCTAACCTTTAACATAGCCATTCCATATTTGTAGTTTTTCTTGAATATCGGTTAGATAAACATGAAGGCTTCAACGAACCTTTTTCTGACCTTTCACATATAGGGATTGTGAACGTTAGCGTAGCCATATTTTGATTAGGAGTTTTCTTGGATTATTAGATGTCTTATGCTTTTCTGTGGTTTCACAAGATGTGAAGTCAATTCTGACTTTTAATGTAGCATAGATGAACACACAAATAACAAATACAAATAAAACATTCCAATCAGTTATTCTTTGGACTAATGGAAATTCGAGAAGACTTGTATCATTTTCTGTTATATATGTTCAAACTATTTATCACTATCGATTATGCTGTTCTTGGAACGTGCTATTTATTGCGTATCTTTTATACTTCAATCTGAAAAACTAAATTCTCTTTCTTGAATATAATTTTATTAGTTTTACCGGATTACGTTCATTATAAAAAGGCCTGTGTTTACTTTGCTTTCACTCTTTCTAACACGATTCTAAAACGTTCCAGTGTTTAACTTTATTAGTATAAGATGCGTACGTTCTAGGGATTCTGATTTCATTATTGACCTTTTCTGCTCCTCTGTGCTGTGGGAAGAACTTTCAAGATCAGATTGATAAACTCTGCAACGAAAACATTTACATAAAATTACAAATTTGAATTTGTTGCGGTACAGAAAAGAAAAAGTGGCAGAAATATTTATGGAGCAGGACTTCGTATCTTGCAATTTTTAACAAGATAAATCTTTTTTTCTTCAGTAGTTATGCAAATCTTCAGTAGATTTAATTTTCAGATGTGGGGCGCGTGAGAGGATATTTGTTTTATACTTAAATACAACTTACTCTTCAGGATATCGAATATATAAATAATAAACACTTTAAATGATGATGTACATCACAAAGAAACTTGACATATTTGGAGAAGATATTAGAATAACCTTTACTCTCAGCAACCAAGCTGCATATGGATAGAAAAGGAATACAGTAAATATACAAATCTAGAAATGAGTGTAAAATAAGAACGTGTTTTCTTACTAGAGTTAATCCACCTGTACACTGAAGCGTTTCTGAGAGAATTAGAAGAGCTACCATGATTTATTATTAGCGGCCACTATCTTAACAACATAAGATATGATGGTGACTCAATGGAGACAGGAGACGCAGAAAGGAAACTGTCAGAACACCTACAGAAAGTAGTGAAAAAAAAGCAGAACTAAATGAGTAAACGTCGATTTCAAGAAGACAGAATGCATGGCTGTTGGCAAAAAAAAAAAAAAAAGAGTCCAACGTGCAAACTACAAACTGGATATAGCAAAAATCAAGAATTACAGCAATTTAAATATCTGGAAAGTGTTTTACCTGAAGAAAGGGCGTCACTGAAATCCGTAGGCGCATTGGAATAGCAAAAGTTGTTTTCCCAAGGCTACCGTATTAAGAAACATGAAAAAAAAGAAAGAAAAAGAAAGTATAGAATTGTTACGTAATATCAGCCACACCCTCTATATGGCAGTGAATGTTGGACAATCTCTTCACAGATGAAGAAGAGAATTGCAGCAACAGAAATGTGGTTCCAGAAAAGGGTGGTGAGAATACCATGGGTCGAACATAAGAAAAACACTAAGTTTTAGGGAAAATGAAAAAAAAATACTTATAAAACATTGGAAAGAAAGAATTCATAATGGGGAAAGAATACTTGGAAATTTTGATATTCATTTAGAATGATATAAGAGTAAATGCTAATAATATAGAACAACAACACAATATAATCACATTCACCTTGCATCTGAAGAATATACTTAAAGTATCAAATATAGAGTTATACAGAAGGATGCTGAGAATACCATGGATGAAACATGTGAACAATGTCAAAGCTTTACAGAAATATGTTTTGCTTAACTTTTACTTAACGTAATGAGGAAAGAGAGCTTGGAAAATTTGATACTCACAGGACATATTAAAGGCAGGAGGAACAGACGAAACAACCCATAACCAACCCTACCGGATTGAGTAAATAGATGGCAGGACAGGATTTAGCGGAGATAACAAAAAGACAAAGTTTATTAAGAACTTCAAATGACATTCTGGAGAGCCATAATCGCCAACGTCCTGAAGGAACACTGCACAATGAAGAAGAAGAAGAAGAAGAAGAAGAAGAAGAAGAAGAAGAAACACTTTAAATAGTTCTGTATATGCATCAGTTATAACAACTATCGTCCTCGTCTTTGTCGCCATATTTATTACAACGTTTCGGCCGTTGTACGCTCCGGCCTTCTTCAGGTAGTTGGAATGTCCAACTGAACCCTTTATTTCGCTCACTGGGGTAGACTGTTCTAGTTCCACGTGCCATGTCTACTGGATGTCAGTTATTAGTTATCTCTTGTTAATTCCCCTCGTTCTCCACCACCATAACCAGGTATTGAACTCACACTCTTTGGGTCCTGTCACTGGATCTAACCAACGCCTTTATCCTCTGTGACATGTGTCCTTGAGAACATCTGTGTATGAATTTCTGGGTATTACAACGGCCGAAACGTTATAACAAATGTGGCGACGAAGATGAGGACAATAGTCCTGATGATGTAAATAGTGTACATTATACCTCATCTCAGGAATATAGACAGATGCAGTTATAACAAATTTTGTATAACAGATAAAGAAATGTAACATATAACATAGGGTGCGCTTGAGATATGCTTATCCAATTGAATAAGATGCTACAAAACCAGACTATTAATCTGAGGACTTGAATCATATTCCTAAATATCATTAATGTTGTCACGCTTGTTCAGATATGGCTAAGCTATCAGCTTAATACAAATGTTTTGACGGAATAATAAGAAGAAAATGTATTCAAACAAATGAATCCTTTCGGTCCTAAAGAAGACAATCTTTCATCAGATCCTGGCAATACATAATTACAAACCAAGAGCTTTCACAAATAACAACGGGAACATCACTTGAAGACTTCCAAGAGCAGCAAAAACTAAATTAACTAGCACATGTAACTAGAAGTATAAATAATAGTATAATCAATATGTTGAATTTCTAAACTGACATAAACAAAAGGTTTGAAGGCAAACTTCTATTAGTACTAAAAGAAATTGTTAGCAGATAATGAACTTGAAAAGGCTATTTTCAGGAAATAAATATATAAATAAATTATAATTTTCCACCGACGATAACACTGTTCATTTAATGAATGTTTCCTGTATGGAAATGGTTCATCTTACTGTTATCCTTACTATTATAGACAGCGGAAACCATTCCGTATTCTGAACTATATTAATACATAACAGATTGTTGTCATTAAAGTGTGTACGACGAGAAACGGATTTAGGTTGTCAATATCCATTCTTGAAATGACAATAGAAAACCATATTATAAGAGGATACGTAGCAAGATTAATTGAAATGTATACGTATTTGGGTTAAAAATTCAATGATACTTATTTCATAAATAAAAGCTGTATTTTCCTTAGGCAATCATTCACGTCTACGGATTCTTTTTCTTTATTTTCTAAGACGTGTCAAGCATTATTGGGGAAAATGTTGGAAATGTTTGTCGTTTCATCCTCTACGGTTTGAAATTCAAACTTTTCCCCCTTTTAAGATTGTTTGCCATCCAGAGATAGAGACCCAGGTCTACTCTATTATTTAACACAAAACTATGGGACGAAGAGGTGAACCCATGCCTTTCCTAAATGCGGAAGTAAACGCAACAGACTAGACTAGAATTTGAACTCAATTTGTTGATTCCATTTTCTGCGCTGATATTTGCAAACACACAGATTTGCATTTGTTTTCTTCCAAAAAAAAAACAAAAAAAGTGTAAATGCTTGGATTATTTTCAAGTTGTGCTCGTATCAATAGCTTCTTTTATATGCCGCTATCTTTTAACCTTGAAATCAAAGTAACAATATTTAATGATTTTACAAGAATACAACAGTAAATAGTAACGTCGATCAAAGAATCTGTGTGAACATAATGTTTAATAGTATCTTCCTGATACTTTTTTTATTTCGAGCTGGAAAATTCTTACAAGAATGGCATTTCCTATTCCATGGTTTGGACATTTTTTTTCCTTTTTAATTTTCTATTTTTACCTCTTGAAATGTTGAGTCTCATCCTGAGGTGATCCGTCTAATGAAGTGGAAACTAGTATCATTAGTAATAGTAGTATTTGTTTATTACAAGGTCAAAACGTTTCTTATGTCAACATAAGGCAATCTATTGAGCTTTTATTCAGTTTTATTGTTTCAATGTCTTCTTCCATATCTGACTATGGATACAACCAACCAAATCTGAAGAACCATTTTACTGTGTATTGACCGATCATGTCTTTTGAAATTCGGGGAAATTTATAAGGAAGATTTCGCTCATGCTATAAAAGGAATCTTTCTGAAGATAATAAAACTTTGATGCAAGTTTCCAATTTCTTGGATAAAAATATTTTATTCGTATAAATGTAAACCGTCTATACTATCATTATTCAGCCATCAATATATTTTTATTGTTGTTTTGGCTTCTTATAAGCTCACTACTTTCTATCTATATATATATATATATATATATATATATATATATATATATATACATATCATCATAAAAGAAGAAATCCAGTTTTGATTCGATGGATTTGTCGATATCTACAACTTGTTATAGTCGCTGACCAAACAATAATTGTTGCACGCGCTGAGCCAAGAAATAGTTTTAAAGCTGACAGATTTTCATCACAATTCCTTCTTGAGAACGGGAGTTACCGTGTAGGAAGAGTATTAATCAACTTTTTTCCCCCAAGAAAAGAGGACCTTTTTTCTGATGCGTAATCAAACTGACTACTAACAATCAGTCGTCGTGCGAGTTGAACGTTACTACACGCTGAAGTGTCCAACCGAATACCAAGAGTTATTGAGATTCAAAACCTACACCAACATGTATTGATTACACTCTTTAAAAAATATAAGAGGAAAGCTGTTTCCAAACAGTCTTTACTAGATTAAAATGACGTATAGTAAAAAGTCCGTAATATTCAAACGCACTGAAGGTTATAAAATCAAAACTATTCGTAAAAAGAGAAATTACTTAACGTTAACAATCTATGGATGGTGGAACAGGGGCGGGAGGTTTGACATAGAGACAAACGCCAATAAGGGATAGAAGGTTGTTGAGTCACATGATCAGCCATGTCCTGAAAGGACAAGGTACGTAGAAAAAAATGAAGGTTCTCTACGTCCAAATCACATTGAAACATTGGTTCTTTTTACGTATCACCGAAGTTAAGATAAGTCGCGCCTGGCCAGTAACTAAATGGGTGACCGCTTGGGCATACCAGGTCCTGTAAGCTTAAATGTGTGGATAATGTAATGAATAAAGCCTTGAAATTGGAAATCGAAGAGCCGAGTTCAAATTTCAGTCGGGTTTGCTATATTTCCTTACGTGCAAACAGCTTTTTTTCTCCCTTGGTTAATTAGTATGACATGTGTCGCTAAATCTTTATGATTTCGAAAAAAAAAAGTCTTACAATCTAAAAATATTTTCTGGTTTTAAATAAACTGGAAAAGATGATAAGCTAAAAAAAAAAAAAAAAAAAAAAAAAAAAAAAACAAATCAATCCAGACTGATATTGTGTGAAGTTGGCCTGATTATAAAAGTCAATATTGTGACAGGCGATAAAATAAACCAAGCTTCGAAATATCTATCTGTGTATCAATTCATTTCTTTTTTTACTTGGCTTTCTTTATCCTCTTCGATTTACCCCCTTTCTCTCCATTCCACCTTGCCTCCTTACTCTCCATTTTTTCTCAAGTATTTCTCTTTGTATCTGCTATTCATTCTCTAATTATACTGTCACTCCCTTCCTCTCTCTCTATTTTCTGTCCTTTCCTTATTCTTCTCTCTTCTTCATACTTCTCGCTCTCCTTTCCTTCTCTTCCTTTATCAATGTAACTTCCTTTGTCAGTCCTTTCTTTTCCTTGCTCTGTATCTCCTTTTCTTTCTCTCTCATCGTTATAATACTTTTTTTCTTTCTCCTTCATTTGTATATCTCCTTATTCTCCCTTCCTCTGTCTTTCATTTATATCCTATATTTCTCCATTTTCTTTCTCAATCTTTTCTCTTCACTCCGTCCTTCTTTCTTTCTTTCTTTCTTTCTTTCTTTCTCCTTTTCACACTTCCTTTTCCTATCTTTTCTGTGTATTACATTTCTCTCACTTCCTTTATTTTTATTTTTATCTTCACTGTCACTTTCAATCTCCCTCCTTTCTCTCTTTTTTTTTCTTATTTAAAAGATTTAAGTCATACAGTCTGTACACGATATAAATCGAACTGTAGCTTATTGTTTGCCTTGTTCAGTTTTTTTTTACGTAAGTCGCACATTCGAAGAGGAGAAATAATATAAGTTGTCCCGAGTGAACAGTATTACAGGTTATAACTGACCGAGTTACAGTATTCACATCCTGTGAATACGTACAGATCTGCGCTGGTGTGTTCGTGAAGAATCTCCGAGCCAATAATGTCAATAAGTGTGAAGACACACATTCTACAAAGTAGTAGAACGAAGAAAAAGATTATTAAAACGTTATGTAATATAAGTTTCCCTATTACAGTAATGATATGCTGGACAATCTGCTCAGAGATGAAAAAAACTTGAAACAGAAACGTTGTTCCACAGAAGGGCGCTGAGAAAACCATGGAACGAACATATTAGTAATAAAAAAGTCTTACAGAAACAGGAAATAAAAGGGACACTTATCTATAACATCTGAAAGAAAGAGCTAAAATATCTTAGGCAGATATATATCTATATATCACTTCTGTTAAGTTAACCGTCTAAATAGGTCAAGGTCTGGTCACTCCTCCTCCCCCAATACAAAGTATACTTGAGAGAGATATGAAATTAATCTCTCCCTATACTCTACCATGTCTCTTTAACTATCCCCTTTACACTCTCTGTTAAATTACAAAAACTTACACTACCCATCAATTTTAATTTCATTTTTCGTTTCGTTTCATTTTTGGAAGTGTTATCTGATGATCCGGCGTCCTTTAAAATGACTCTGGTGAAATAAATTATTATAATGGTACCTTAAAGTGGTCTGTTTTTCTTTTAAATATTAGCTCTGGATTTACATTGAGCTCTCTCCATACGGATTACCAAGTTCTTCATAACTTAATTATATATATAAGCAGTAAATTCGACCTTGCCTACCGAACGCTCCTTTGTGGCCGAGACGGTTCCGTATAGGATGCAGGTTCGAATCCTGTCAAAGGACGAATATTTTCTATGAAAATTTCTCGGATATTCAGGCCGGTAAATGTTATTTAATACTGTTTATGATAAACAGAGCATTTACTTAAATACTTGTATCTATAAAAAAGAACGTTAAACATAAAAATGTCTTTAATAAATAAATTGTCGGACTTTGTCCATTTCTTAATATATATAATTATTATATATATATATATATATATATATATATATATATATATATATATATATATATATTCACGGTCTTGAAGGTCATCGTCGAAAATCTATTGCTATTTCCATGGGAGAACTTCAGATAAGCTCCACTTTTCATTCCACTAGTTCAGGCCTTTATAACCAAAACACATCATGATACATCCAAGGAGTCTAATCAAACACATTTCCTCCGTATTCCAGTTGTTAGAAAGAAGTTACTTTCAGAAAACCTTTGTGCAAAATCTGCTACTTTATGAAAAAACAAAAATCTCCCGCGCGGACGCTTCCACGTGCAGAACAATCTTAACCTCTTAAAGACAAGAACCAATCGTTATCGAAGTTCTTTATTTTCTAAATGTCCACTTATTTCTTGTTCTTAATACATTCATATCACCTGCCTCATTTAGTAATCCTCTACCTTGAGCTACACTTGGGGCTTGTATTGGTAGAAGTTTAATAAAACAAAATAAAATACATAAACGGGGATGCTGTTCTGTTCAAAAATTGGCATTAACTAGTCAAACAAACTATAAGACATTACTAGAACATTTACAACTGGAAGGTGTAATAGAATTCTCATATACCTGAGATTATAAAAAGAACAAAATAACAGATTGTATTTGTGTCTGTCTGTATATTGATCTGCGATGGCAGCCAACATACATGAGAGAGGTTTCAAAAAAGCACAAACGATTGATTTTAAGATACACCTGCCAACAAAGATAACAATGGCATTTATTTAAGGAATGGTGCGACTGGGGTTTAAAGCAATTCATAAAATATCGATATCAGCCTTAGAACACCGGGAGAATTTATCAGATCTTTTGCATTTCACAATAAATAGCTACGCGCTAAGCCATTCGGGGCATTTATCCTACGACACCTTTATGGCTGTCTAGTCGATTCAACTCTATTTGGTCAAATGACTCCCATCCCTTTGCAATAACGATATCATGACGAGACGACATTGCATTTGGACACCTGCTCCCAAAATTCCTAATTTCCCCATCAGTCATAAAGAAAGAGAAGTTTCCATGTATTTCTCGCAAAGAACAGAAGAAAGAAGAAATACAAACAGTTCTAGCAAAGAGAATAAAGAAGAATCAAAGATATTTTAGCTGAGATAAAATGAAGAAAGAAACGAAGACAGGAACGCAGAAAAGAACGCAGAAAGAAAGAAAGGAACGAAGAAGGAATGAATTGAAGAAGGAAAGAAAGAATTAAAGAAAGAAAGAAACGAAGAAAGGAACGTAGAAAGAAAGAAAGAAAGAAAGAAAGAAAGAAAGAAAGAAAGAAAGGAAGAAGGAATGAATTGAAGCATGAAAGAAAGAATTGAAGAAAGAAAGAAACGAAGAAAGGAACGCAGAGAGAAAGAATGGAACGAAGAAGGAAAGAAATGAAGAATGAAAGAAAGAAGGAAGAATGAAAGAAAGAAGGAAGAAAGAAAGAAACGAAGAAGGGAACGCAGAAAGAAAAAAAGGACCGAAGAAGGAAAGAATTGAAGAAAGAAAGAAAGAAAGAAATAAAGAAACGAAGAAAGGAACGCAGAAAGAAAGAAAGAAGGAAGGAATTGAAGAATGAAAGAAAGAATTGAAGAAAGAAAGAAAGAAAGAAAGAAACGAAGAAGGAAAGAAATGAAGAAAGAAAGAAAGAAAGAAAGAAAGAAAGAAACGAAGAAAGGAACGCAGAAAGAAAGAAAGGACCGAAGAAGGAAAGAATTGAAGAAAGAAAGAAAGAAAGAAAGAAAGAAAGAAACGAAGAAACGAAGAAAGGAACGCAGAAAGAAGGGAACGAAGAAGAAAGAATTGAAGAATGAAAGAAAGAAAGAATTGAAGAAAGAAAGAAAGAAAGAAAGACAAATCGTTGAATATAAGCAGAGAAGGCAAAAAAGAAAAGGAAGAATTTGTGTAAGGTCTAAAGACTAAAGAAAAGGAAGAACAAGGAAAAGCAAGAGATTCTTTCTATCGTCGTATATTGGCTAATACAGAATAAAAACAAAAAAGGAAAGAAAAAGTTTCTCTTAATTGCAGAACCAAAGTCTTCACACAGCGAGGAGAAAGAAAGAAAGAAAAAAGAAAGAAATATAGAAAATGGGTCCAGCTCATTGGCATTGATCTGACGATACGTTTCTAAGTAGAAGGTCAAGGTAAGTTTTCATTAGGGCTTGTCATATCCCCATGTATTAAGATGCATGCAAAATTATGTCCTCTCTCTATCTGAGTAAAATGGATCAATAAAAAATATCGATAAATTAAAACAAAGAACATTTAATATTGATAAAGACAATGGAGGCTGTCCTGATTTAACGTCTGCAGGTGATTTCTCTTTAAAATCTGTTCGTTTTACATATCACAACGTGGGCTGTTCAACCAGGACAATGCTTCCACAATTAGCATCACGTAATCATGAGAAAATATCGTAATAGACAATAACACAGTTTTGAGAAAGAAAGCTATGTTACTGCTTACAGAATATATTGCCACTGAAGAATATGTGACAAGTCGAGGCAGTCATTCTCTCGTTACGACCATGCAAAATTAGAATAACAAGACAAAATCAAAGAAATTCACCTTCCCAAAATATAATCATAGCATATTACTTGTCTGTACAAAAACACATATATCCGATCAGCATCTATACTGAATTGTTGATTCCGGATAAAACTGTACGAAAATTTGATGTTGCAAACATTTTTAATGGACCTGTTGATAAGAGAGTAGTTTGTTTTTTTTTTTCTTTTGGCTCGTATTGATTTTCTGGCCATTTAAATATCGGAAACAGAATTCCAAAAGACCTCAGTGATGTTGAAAAACCGGCTTAATGAGGGATCAAATTATGCAACGAGAGGAACGTTTGCATTCGGCTCAGTACATTTCCGCAGGCATCTTTTGAACTGAGTTGAAAAGTCAGCTCTGATTTCACTGCCACACATTTGGCACCAAGAACAGCATATGTATAAAAACACCGATTTAGCTTGCGGTGGCATTTAAACAGGAAATTAAATGAAAGAAAAATTCAAGAAATCAAAGCTGTGGACTATAATTACAATTAATCACACGCCGTTGATATACAATCCTTATTGCTGTTAGCTTTACGGAATTTTATTGCAATAACCAGTTAGATGCTTTTGGTTTTGGAAAATACAAAATAATATCTAAGTAGTGTGACGGATATCAACGCGGAAACTAGAATCGAAGAATGAAGTTCTATTCTGTTCAACTCTATTGTATTCAATTTCGCATAAATCCCGAAGGCAAGAACCCGTCTTTTCCCTAGTTATGGATTAAATAGAAGAGTAGAATGGGCTTTCTAGCTTTGAGGTGTAAGAAAGAGAGAATGAAAACTCACTTTACAATAACTATTAACTAATAATAGTATCATTACCACCAGCACCCAGCACCATCACTTACACATCACACCTACTATTAACATATAAATCCACTACAATCTTTAACGCATATTACTCCCCCAGCATATTTAATAGCTTAAAGCAATAAGATCAGATATAATTTCCAAATGTAACCATGAGAATAAACACCTATTACCAGGATTCATAATAAATAAAAAATAAACAAATAAATATAGAAAATAAAATAAAATAAAACACCAACAACCACTCTTTAGTTCAAGCTAGCACCACAATAATTACATTTATAGATTTTTATTACTCTCCCACAAACATTACTAATCACTACTAACAATTTACAATAAATATTAACCACTTATATTATTATTGCCATCAACCCCCTTACATATTACTATCACACCATATCTACCATTACCATAAAATCCTGCCATAATTATTAACGTAAACTACCCCCTCTCCCAGCATATTTAATACCACCATAAAAATAAGCAATAAGGATTACAAACTGAAATTTCTACCAGTCACATATCCACAGTCACAAAAAAAATCAAGGAAATAACCAGCTTTAATATAATAACAATAATATGTTTGTAAATTATAAATTAAAAATTAAAAATTATAGCAATCTTCAACTACCATAAGTTTACACAGAATACCTATTATCAGGATTTATACCAAAATAAATTAATACATATAACAAAATAAAATAAAATAAAATAAAACACCAACAACCACTTTTTAGTTCAAGCTACCACCACTATAACTACATTCATGGTTTTATCATTCTCCCACCACCGTTACTACCAATTTACAATTTCTACCAATTTATAATTTCTACCAATTTACAATAACTATTAGCTAATTATATTATCATTGTCTCCAATCCCTTGCAACATTACTATCATATCATATCATATAAACCCGTTATTAAATTAAACTACCCTCTCATCCAGCATATTAAATATTAAACATCACCATATAAAATAACCAATAAGGATTACAAATTTCTACCTGTTACATATACACAGTCACCAAAACAAACAAATAACCAGCTTTAAATATAACAAATAAACACCTATTTTTTTTCAAAAATTTAAAAATAAATATAAATAATAATATTTTTACCTATCATAATTTTACACAAACCCCACCACACGTATATACATACATGCGAGGAAATATTATTCAGCGGAAAAATAAACAATATGACATGTATACATTCACGAGACATTCACGAGACATTTCCGCCACACTTCCAATCTTTAAATTTCAACATACAAATGCGTATGTATAGACATAATACCACCCGTATACACACATATGTCATATCCGAAACTGCCCACATATATTTATATATGTATGAGTCCCGACGGACGACCAAGTATGTATATGTGTCTGCATACATCGATGTTTGCGTTAGTACGATGACAAAACGACGAAGTTTCCCTCACCACTTTCACAATAACACCAATACACGCAATCTACATAAACCCAAATTTAAAAAAAAAAATTAATCAGTTTGTCTGACGATCGCTAAAGCGTAAAACCCAGGGTCACAAACTCACATCTATCCAACCAAATATATATATATATATATATATATATATATATATATATATATATATATATTAGTCACAATACATTGGGTTAACTTGCAGGAATTTAAAATAAAACTATGAACATAAAAGAGACCTAATGCACAACAATTTATCAAATGCGTTTGTTATATATATAAGTAAATTCGACAACAACTTTGACCTAGCGAATGCCACACTCGTTAAAATAGAAAGTAACTTAAAAAGAAAATTTTCGAAAGTGCTGCTATCGAATCTTATCAAAATATAAATTTGCGTCCCGGATTCTTCCCCATATCTCCTTTCTAGATGAATTTATCAGTATCCCAAGCCAATACATATTACCACAAAAGTACAACGAAATTAAAAGAGAATTTTTAAATCCATAACCTCATGCTATTCTAAATATATAACATATAAATCAATCCCAATCCATTTAAATAAATATATATATATATATATATATATATATATATATATATATATATATATACTTAAAAGACAAAAGAAAACGTCTACTCAATTTAGTTTATTAGGCATCGGACGGTATCAGCACACGCACATGAACTTGCCTGACTTTTCCGCTAACCTGATGAATATTCATGAGCACCCCTATCCCAAAAACATTGAAAAACCAATAACATTTTTGCTCCCGTATATAAATACTTGTCATCACATAAAATCCTTACATTTATTTTGACGAAATGCCTAACATATTTTTCCTTTTGTCTTTTTTCATATTTTCACTTTACAGATATACACTTTTTTCATATATATATATATATTAAAATCTGAAAACATTATATATTAATTATGCTATCAGGATTCGTATAAACTTTATGAATGTTTTAAGAATTAATATTATCTAATATTTCATGCCACTTCACTTCTTTCATTTTTTGTAGGGTACGCGCAGCGAGAATCGAACTCTACACTTTATTAATAATCTGTCAGACGAGGTGCGTTAACCAATACTTCATGCTGAAAGACCGCTAAACAAACACTGAAAAAAGAAGAGTGACACAGGGATATTTTTTTCGATTCGTTTCATCTTTCTTTCGTTCTCTATCTCTATAGGATCGACCGTAGTTGAGATAAAGGTATCCTTGTGAACTCAGCGATTCATTACTTCACTACATAGCATATATTTGGCTAGGGCTACACAGCTGTGATTTCAGGGATTTTATTTCTTCTAGACTGGTTGACCTTCACGAGCCCAGTCAGCCCTAGTAATTAACCCATAGCAGGAGGGAGAATATATATATATATATATATATATATATATATATATATATATATATATATATATATATTAGGTGCAAAAATAATGACGTAAGAATGTCGTTTTTTGACGTAGAAAAGTACGTCAAAAACGACATTATTTTGCACAAACCTAATATATATATATATTTATTAAAGACATTTTATGTTTAACGTTCTTTTTTATAGATACAAGTATTTAAGTAAATGCTCTGTTTATAATAAACAGTATTAAATAACATTTACTGGCCTGAATGTCCGAGAAATCTTCATAGAAAATATTCGTCCTTTGACAGCATTCGAACCTGCATCCTATACGGAACCGTCATTTACTGACGTGCCTTAACGAAGTCGGCCACAAAGGAGCGTTCGGTAGGCATGGTCGAATTTACTGCTTATAAACTTCAATTCGACCTTGCCTACCGAACGCTCCTTTGTGGCCGATTGGTAAGGCGACGTGATATTTACTGCAAAATGTTACTATATACACACATCAAATTATGAAAAGATATTAATTATCTAACCAGTGACGTTATATACTGTTAGATCTTAGAATGGAAGTCAATATCTTAATAATTTTCGTAGAATTTTCAGGATATATATATATATGTTCTTATAAATATATATATATATATATATATATATATATATATATATATATATATATATATATATATGTTTATAAGAACAATATAACATGTTATTTTCACCCATACAATAATTGTTGTCCTTGTAAATCGTCTTCTCAGTTTAAATCAACCGGTTTTGCCCTTGACGGCTTCTCGTGTAGCTGACGAGACCGACACGTGAACAGAACAATTTTCCCGCAAATAGGGTAACTGAAAAGACTTTGAATGGCACTAGAGGAAGAATTCTGCTTGTTAAGACTTAAACAGCGTTCATCTGCCTGCTGGACTAACTCTGATACTTTGGTTTGAACAGCATCCACGAAAACACGTCGTGATCACCAGCCAATGTTTCTAATTGGCTAAGGAAGATATTAGAGGCTATCAGGCTGGTTCTGATGTGATTTCTGGGTCGCTTGATTGCAGCTCACCGAATGAAACTCGTTACGTGTGTCATGTTGCGGGCTACGTATGGAATAAATTCTAAAAGGTTTAAACACAAAAAAAATTCCTTAGCAGCCCTTCCTTATTTCAGCCATATTAATTTTGTCTTAATATTTAAAGTTAATCTTTTTCCTTATTCTTGTCATGTTTTCAATTGATATTTTGATTGTTTTATTATGTTTTGCAGTTTTTAAAATTGTTTTAATCTTGAGTACTCTAAAGATATATTAAATTGAATAATTATGTAAAATTACATAACATACACACACACACACACACACACACACATATATATATATATATATATATATATATATATATATATATATATGGTGAACTCTCCCGTCATATTCAACGTATGAATGTCAAGCAGCACACTTCCTAGGATCCAACAGCCCAGACACCAGCATATATGATTTGATTATAGTGGTGAAGGCTTTGTGCAGAACCAATCACACTTCTTAAAGGGCCGAATACAGAGACCTGGAGCATTACGTGCCACAAGATCCCCAAACGACCCTCCGCAGGTTTTTAAATTCAGAGTTGTCCTCCTTGACCATTTGCCATCAAAGGCTATAGAACTCAGTTTATTTACCCATCGCTACGGGGAGAAAAAGTGGATTAATACCTTTTCCAAGTGTATTAGCACGTAAGTGAATGTAATTGATTTGACTGGAACTCGAATTCGGCTCTCAACTGTGCCTCCTATACATATATACATATATATATATATAAAGACATTTTATGTTTATACATTCTTTTTATAGATACAAATAAAATGTCTTAAAATAATTGTCGGACTTTGTCCATTTCATAATACATATATATATATATATATATATATATATATATATATATATATATATATGAACAAATCGCGATTTGCATAATAAATTCCGACACTCCAAGGGACTGAAAATATTTCTAATAAAAGAAAAATAGAGAGAACCAAAGATACGATCTACGAACTGGAAATATCAAAATAAATCACAAACAAAACTTCAAGTAACTGTGAATTATTTTAAGAGACGGTGGGAATCAATTGAAAGTTCTTTGGACTGTTGAAAGATGCCTTCTGAAACCTAATAATGTATTAAAAACAGAGAGATCAATACAAAAGCGTAAGAACATATAGCTGTGTTTTATAGATTATGCCAAAGCATTTGGTAAGTTACGTCACCGAGATCTATTTGAGCTGCTAAAAAACTTTCTAGGGAAAAGCTATTAGAAATGGGAACTTATACTGGGGGCCAACCACCCTTATACTGATTGAAATTGAGTTAAGTACCCCAAAATATAAAAGGGCATGAAAGAAAGATGTGTCTCCTAACCTGATTTATTTAACTATTAATCCTGAAAGAACAGCAAGACATGTTGTATTATTTATTACTTGGCCGAATCTTAAAAACATAAGCTACTCAGATCACACTTTCTTGATAGCTGAATCAGAATGATAACTATTAGGTTGGTGCAATAATAATGACGTAAAAATGTCGTTTTTTGACGTATTTTTTAACGTCAAAAAAACGACATTATTACGTCATTATTTTTGCACCAACCTAATACAAGTGCTAATAGACAAACGAATAGAGAAAAACTGGAAGGAAGGTCTAACAAGTAATTATGAGACGAGCGAATGTCTGCTTATTAGAAAGAGGAACAACCTAAGATAAGAACTAACAATTGTAGATGTGAAAGTCAAGCAAGTACAGGAATTTAACGGAGAAGTGTTTTAACGGATGTTGAAAAATGTGACACAGAAAGACACATTAGAATCGCGATAGTTGTTTTTCAAAATTCAATCAAAGTATAAGAAAAAGGAAATGTTCATCCTAAGCAAAGAAAAGACCGCTGAACTTCTATGTAATATCTAACATTATATATTACGGTGGATGTTGGCCAATTTCTTCATGCATAAAGAGAAGACCGCAGACAACAGAAATTTGCTACTACAGAAGGAATTTGAGAATCCCATGGACGGAACATGTGGGCAACGAGGAAAAATAATCAGACAGATGAAATATCCAGGAGAGTTAATGAGAAAAAAAGGCTTGGTGAATTCGACACTCAGAGAACATACTGAATTCATGAAGGACAGATAGAGACAGCGAGTAACGTAACTTACAATTTTTTTTATAAATGAATGATAGAACAAGGACTAGTAGTTATAGTAAGGAAAGAAGAAGAAGGACTAATTATAAATAGGATGTGAAGTTGTACATGATGGTCCACTGCCTAAAGAAAAATGGTGCATACAAGTAAAAAAAGAAGAATTATAAAATGAAATTATGATGTAATAATAAAATCTGACATAGTGTAAGAGGTAAAAAGGCCCAAACTTACACTTTTGAAGAAGGTAGCTTAAGATGGATGCTGCAATACAAATCTCAGTTCCTGTTTATTTAACTGAAAATAGCTGTCATGTTAGCCAATTTGTGTTCTTCAGTTGTGTAACTGGCTGAATTGGCGAAACAAACGAGACCTATATAATTTCAAACCAAATTTTCGTAGATTCAACCGAAGGTGATCGGAAATCTCACCAAGAAGGAATTGCATCTGGTGGGGTTGCCTGGGAAAGATGGGCTGATGACTTTTAGGGCCCGACTTCACACCAATGATGCCAGGATCAAACACCACTGATGAAACTTCCCAGCGCACCGCAACGCAGATGGAGATATTATTAGGCTGACTTTATTTTCTCCAATATAGTGAAATTTCTCGTATCGATAAAACCAAACAGATTGACTGACCACCGTAATTTTTCAACAAATCCCTTAGATTCTTATTATCATTTAAATTACGTGTGTTTATACATCATGGAATGTATGCGTGTTCATCCTGTAGACACGAAGTGGAACATAGGAACTCACCCTTATGTGTTGCAGTAGTGGCTTCCATATCAAATAGTTTTTTTTACAGATTAGAGTTGATATACCCCCGCCCTATCATTTTTTCTTTTAATTTAGAAAGATTTCCTTCACCCAGACTGGGTCTTAAATGAGGAGTTCAGTCTTCGCTGCTATTAACACCAATTTGGTAAGAAATGGATTTATTCCTTCCAAAAAAGTACCTGAGTGAAAGCGAACGCAGTGGGCTCGGTTGAAAAATTGAACTCGACACGCGAATCCCACTTTTCTCGCAGACAACCCCTACGCTCTACACATAAGCATCTTAGAAGGTACATAAAAAATTTGTGAGAATAATGTTGTGAAATACTACTAAACCAAACTAATGTTGAAGACCGAAGAACAACATTTTTATAGATACTCTTTCAACAGACGTTTACCAAGCAAATAGTTGAAAATTATGTTTCCAATTGTATATAACTTATCCAGTGCCAAAATAAATTGATTTGCCATTTTTCACACTTCGACTATGAACAATTATTTGATACTAAGAACAGTAATATCTAACAGAAACGATATCTGTAAATACAGATATTCTATTTTCGTTTGGGAATTATTTGATTTTCAGTTATTCAATTATACAAAGAAAAATATATTAATGAAATGTTTTCAGATATGTAGATAAAACCTTTACAACGGCTATCCAGTGGTAATTGGAGTGTTTATTCATCTTTATTCATCTTGTGGTTTGTCTCGTTCTGGCTGCCATTGAATTGTGTTCTGCTTAAGATAATGACTACCGCCAGTCACGATGAATGGATGTCCACTTGGGGAGGCATCGTTCCTTGAGAGATTATTACATCTTGAATTCACCTGACTTTAAGTGGAACTCGTACATACATCGCCATCGCTAAAGATGCAAGTAAAAGGATCAGCTCCCTGTACCGTTCCCGTAAGTACATGACTCCCCACGCTATCCTATACTTTTACAAGAGCTAGATCTGGTCAAGTATAGATTACTGTTGTCATATTTGGGCGAAGGCTGTCCAGAGCATACATTCCAGGCTCAGTAGCGTCCAAATGTTTCTCAGAATCTTGGTGGGTGATGAATTATTTTCAACCTTTCAACCTCTCTCTCACAGTGGGGGTGAGGGTGACCAGACTTTCGCTATTCGTTTGCTACTTTCACGGAAAGTGTTTGAACGAAATCCATTCCTTCAAGACAAGGACCCACCTTACATTGTGTTGTGGAGTATTTTCACAGTGGAGGCTTGTATTTCTAATAAGTCGTCCTAAATTAGGTCCGACGTACAAAACGTTAGGAACTTGGAAAATAAGAGTCAATGGCGCAGCAAATCTAGTTGTGATGGTTGGTACTTCAAATGTCCGAATCTCGACTGACGCGCTCAACACCATTCGGTATTTATCATTTCACCCACGAGAAACGAATATGGCACAAGGCCGGTTTTATTGTGGGTTTCTCCGAGCCCGTAGGCTCGGCCAAAAAAATAGCCTTTGAAGCCGATTAAACGGCTTCAGGCCCTGTCTACCTCCCCGGACGAAACCTTCCCCTTCGGCAAAGCCTCGTCCGGGTTCCTCTCTGCTAACGCAGAGAGTTCGACAGAAGGTGTGCGCAGTCAGAGACCGCTCAACACCATTCGGTATTTATCATTTCACCCACGAGAAACGAATATGGCACAAGGCCGGCTTTTCCCAGCCCGTAGGCTCGGCCAAAAAAATAGCCTTTTTGAAGCCAATTAGACGGGCCGGACGAAACCTTGCCCTGCGGCAAAGCCTCGTCGGTTCCCTAACGCAAGAGTTCGAAGGGAGGCGTGCGCAGTCAGAGACCGCTCAACACCGTTCGGTATTTATCATTTCACCCACGGGAAACGAATATGGCACAAGGCCGGTTTTATTGTGGCTTTTCCGAGCCCGTAGGCTCGACCAAAAAAAAATAGCCCGAAGCCGATTAGACGGGGTTCAGGCCTGTCTACCTCCCGGACGAAACCTTGCCCTTCGGCAAAGCCTCGTCGGGTTCCTCTATCTTAACGCAGAGAGTTCGACAGGAGGCGTGCGCAGTCAGAGACCGCTCAACACCGTTCGGTATTTATCATTTCACCCACGGAAACGAATATGGCACAAGGCCGGTTTTATTGTGGGTTTCTCCGAGCCCGTAGGCTCGGCCAAAAAAAAAAAAAATAGCCTTTTGAAGCCGATTAGACGGGTTCAGGCCCTGTCTACCTCCCCGGACGAAACCTTGGCGGCAAAGGCCGGTTTTATTAATGCAGAGAGTTCGACAGGAGGTGTGCGCAGTCAGAGACCGCTCAACACCGTTCGGTATTTATCTTTTCACCCACGGAAAGAGTATGGCACAAGGCCGGTTTTTATGGGTTTCCCCGAGCCCGTAGGCTCGGCCAAAAAATAGCCTTTTGAAGCCGATTAAACGGGTTCAGGCCCTGTCTACCTCCCCGGACGAAACCTTGCCCTTCGGCAAAGCCTCGTCCGGGTTCCTCTCTGCTAACGCACAGAGTTCGACAGGGAGGCGTCCGCAGTCAGAGACCGCGAGGCACCGTTCGGTATTTATCTTTTCACCCACGGAAAAGAATATGGCACAAGGCCGGTTTTTATGTGGGTTTCCCCGAGCCCGTAGGCTCGGCCAAAAAAATAGCCTTTTGAAGCCGATTAAACGGGTTCAGGCCCTGTCTACCTCCCCGGACGAAACCTTGCCCTTCGGCAAAGCCTCGTCCGGTTCCTCTATTAACGCAGAGAGTTCGACAGGAGGCGTGCGCAGTCAGAGACCGCTCAACACCGTTCGGTATTTATCATTTCACCCACGGAAACGAATATGGCACAAGGCCGGTTTTATTAGGGTTTCTCCGAGCCCGTAGGCTCGGCCAAAAAAATAGCCTTTGAAGCCGATTAGACGGGTTCAGGCCCTGTCTACCTCCCGGACGAAACTTGCCCTTCGGCAAAGCCTCGTCCGGGTTCCTCTCTGCTAATGCAGAGAGTTCGACAGGAGTGTGCGCAGTCAGAGACCGCTCAACACCGTTCGGTATTTATCTTTTCACCCACGGAAAAGAGTATGGCACAAGGCCGGTTTTTATGTGGGTTTCCCCGAGCCCGTAGGCTCGGCCAAAAAAATAGCCTTTTGAAGCCGATTAAACGGGTTCAGGCCCTGTCTACCTCCCCGGACGAAACCTTGCCCTTCGGCAAAGCCTCGTCCGGGTTCCTCTCTGCTAATGCAGAGAGTTCGACAGGAGGCGTCCGCAGTCAGAGACCGCGAGGCACCGTTCTGCCAGACTTGCCACTGCTTCTCCTACTTATTATCTATGGGAGAGTCCATTACAATAGAATAAGTACCTAACGCATTGTAACAAATTACCCACATTCCCTCCGTATTCCATCTGTGAAAAGTAAGTTCCACTCGAACAGCATCTTCACTACTCTGGGGAACCGACTTCCAAGATGTCTCTTTGATCACTACAATCTTAACCTGTTCAGGTCTATAGTTAACCATTATGTTCCCTTCCTATCCGCAAAAACTGTTTCCTAAACCTCTACCTACAGTGTCCTCCTGGATTTGTACAAGGAAAACCTTACTGTAAAAAAAGACAGACAGCCTCGCAGTCTATTACTACGACTGAGGTACAAATTTTGAAAATAAGTTGATACACAAGTGTCTTTTATTCTCGTGAATTCAATTTAATATGTCTCAGTATGTACCACATTGGCAATCCTGAATATCCTTCTTGAATTAATTCATCCTTGACAATGTTTATTATAATTTTGTTTTTGTGCTTAACTATTTTGCGAAGTAGTTAGACAGTTCGCTTTGTCACCGTTAAACCTAGGTTTGAATTTCATCATATTCGCCCTGCTCCTTTGAGAATTGTCTTCAAAGCATACCACGTCGGAGTGAAATTGAATAGCCAGGACTGTTCGAAAGCTATCGATGGTTCAGCTGCTATGAAGTCACACGTTATCGTGACCGTGTGTTTGAGCGTACTAGCTAGTCGTAACCTACTACTTAGAACATTCGCTTTCTGACCATGAGATCCGAATCTCATCATATGCGTGCGGCACCGTTGAAAAAAAAATGTCTTCAAACTGTCACTGTTTGCGATAGCACAAAGGTCAAATGTCATCGTAACCGAGGGTTTTAGCGCAGTGGCCGTGTTCAAATTGTTAACCATGCCAGAACATGCGCTTACTCTCAGAAACTGAAGAATAATCCGGCACAGCATAGTTACGGTGTAAATCGCATTTTCGCTCTATGAGTGATGAGCAAATATAAATGTACCTGAGCGGGCGTCTGCAGACAGTTGCTCTTGGAAGCGAATAGCCGGCCATTATTACGTTATAATGTCGTCCCAAAAGTAATGTCCGAAATCTCGTAGCCATAGATTAAATATGTTCGTTAATCTAAACGCAAGTGTTGCATGGAATTATTTTTGGCACATTTTGTTTTGATGGTGTCTTCTTCCAAAATATCTAAGTATTTTCTAACCATCCTTTACGTTAAACTTTGTTATGACGATCATATTGATTTTTAATGTATTCTGTTCTTCATGCCTAGTATTAAACATTTCTAAATATCACTCAATAGCCGTAGGTAACAAAAATATCAGTCCTATATATCGGGATGTGCGACCGCTTGGGAATATCACCAGCTGTAAGCTTGGATGTGTAGCTGATGTAATGGGACTCGGAGAGTCGAGTTCCAATTCGGGTCGTGTTCGTTATAGGCACTTACGCGTAGATACACTTGGAAAAGGTATGAATCTACGTTTCCCCTGCTATCGGTTAATTAGTAGGATTTGTATCATACAATAATCATCATCTTCCAAAAATTATTACAATCTAAAAATATTTACTGGCTTTAAATATACTCCAAAAAGGATGATAAGCCGTAAATAAATAATCAACCTATTGATACTTCTGCCGCAATTTCCAGTTCATTTTGTTCTTATGAAAAGCTTTCATGCAATGACAGCTTATCTACAAGTTTGTCAATAAAACGGGTTAACCAATTTTCTACTAAACGTTCGTTCAATACAAGGCTTAAATGCCATCCAAAGTAAAGGGTTACGGAGAGAGTAGTTTTATGGACATAACAGGAGGAAGTAATTGCAGATTATGATGATATATAGAATAAATAATGGTTAACGCTAGAATTAAAGAGTTTAAGATTACAGTAATCAGAGGAGCGTCCTCTTGAGAGTCTCTTCTCCAAAGTAGCGGTTCCCATGAAGAAGTTATCCAACTGGAACTTATTCCTTGCTAATTGAATAGGAATGGATTGAGGATTATTCGACATCGTGTAATTGGCATGACTGTTCCTGTCTAAAGTTCTGAAATGGTGGAAATAAAGGAATATAGCTCGTCAGAACCTTTGGCATAGAAATAGCAATAGTGTAGCGTTAGGCTTGAGGCGTTTCTTTCATCTGTGGGAAAATGATTGAACTGTTAAAAATAAGTCATCGTCAACTAGACCGCATAAACACAAAGATAGAAAAAATGAGGAATGGGCTTCTCCAGCCCAGATATAACAACAATACTACATTTTTGATCTAATTTGACTCTCATAACGATAGATCATGGTAGCAGGAATCAGCTGCTTAGGACATGTTTAGCGAGATATCGTAACTGTAATCTTAACCTCTTTAAGCTAACCGTTAACAACTTTAGATTTGAAATGAAGTTGAATCCCATAGATATTCAAGAGAAAAGAGAACAACCATATGATAGGCGAAAATCCAAGGTGTGCTGACTTTTATTTGTGATTATCCTTTGATTCATGCCAGCGATTCTTCATGAAATATGAAAAAAAGAAAACTTTGAAACTCGTTTGTAATAATAATAGGTGTTGTGACGAAATAAGTGACTTATCCAGGAGATCGAAACGCGCACGGACGTGTCTTGCGTGCAAAGTGATGAAAAGAAAATATGGCTACTCATGGGGGCGCAATTTATGAGTGATTGTCTCGTCTCTACGAAACGGGATTTGCATTTATGCAAATTCAGGCCTGCTTGAGGAGACATAAATAGCATGATGCTAATAGAGACGGGCGGATTACATTTGCTAGATTGACAGGAAAATAGAAAAAGAAATAAAATATGAAAGAGACTCGACTGACTTTGGCAACTGAAAAGTGCCCAGTGTGGTGGCGGAGAAATAGAGCCCCGGAATCTATTTCGTTGAGGCGAGTAAGGAAGAAGAAGAAGGAGAAGAAGAAGAAGAGTCAGTTAGCCGGCGAACGACGCACTTGGATTTTTTTAGAACCACCCCCCTCCTAACCAACTTATTTTTTTCTACTTTTTCATCATTTCTTTTATTAGTTTGGGATATAATTCAGAATTGTATTTACTTACTTTCGGGCTTGTTTCTTAATGGTAATAGTACCATTTGTCGTCTGGTAACATTTTCTTTATTAACTCAGTTTTATTTTCTTATACTAGTTGTGTCAGAAAAGAAACAGGACTGATGCCATAAAAGAATAATGTCAACACAAAATACAAACAAGTTCTCCCATTCGAAATTATCGACCCTCAACTGTAACGCACATTCCCATCCTTCTCCGCCACGTCTCCCCGCACTCCTGGAAGGATTCTCCTGGGATTCTCCGCGGGGTTATCGTCACGACCGTCTTGATGTCTTTCACGTCCGGAAAACGAGTCACTTTGATGACCATCGCCGGGCTTGAGCAACCTCTCTTCTCACCCGACCTGGACCTGTGTGATTCTTTCCCAAGCTCAAGGGGGTCATCAAGGGGATCCGTTTTCCGTGGTGTGGTGAAGAAGGACGGGAAAGTGCGTTAGACTGGAGGGGGATAATTCTGAAGAGGAAAAATTTTCTAGTTTTGATTTGATATACATTTTTGAGACTTGAGTCTTTTTTTCTGACCCACCTCATATTATATTTCAGAAAAGTTAACGGTGATTTCATGACTTTCACCATCTTCTGATTTTCTTGTCGGCTTCCTGGGCATAGTTCTGGTTCTAGGACAGTTGCGTCCCGGACAATTGCGTCCCGGAAAATTGCGTCCCAGACAATTACGTCTCTGGACATTTCCGTCCCTAGACAAATACGTCCCTAGACAAATACGTCCCTGGGATAATTGCTTACTTCTGATAATTTTCGAAGCTTTTAAAGAAAATTACCGTATATTTCATTTAAAAACAAAGCATAGGTGGTAATCAGAGGATTAAAAAGGATTAGAATAAAAAAATTAAAAGTTTATTTTTGTTTAATATTCAAAGACAGATTAAGCATGTTGCAAGATCGCTCTACACATCGCGAGTATGTTTTTATTTCACCGGCGTTTTTTTTTTTTTTTTTTTTTAATAATCGTGGTAGCTGTAATTTTCCTCGTTCACGAATATTTTTCTACCAGAGTTTGATTTTCGTAACTTAACTGTTGGTTCCAAATAAAAATATAATCTATAAAATCCAGAATCTATTAAATGTTCGTGGTACGCACTGCTTGAGTGATCTGAAACTGCTAGCTTAATTTCCATTTGCTTTAAAAAAGAAGTTTTTCTCTCTTTATTTTATTTATGGTAACTACCTTTCTGCTGGTTTAAAGTAATTAAAGGTATTGGTGTGCAAATTTCTATATCAAACAACTCTTTAAGACAAACATTTTTTTTTCTTTCAAAATTTATGTTAACTACCTTTTTTGCTTGTTTAGAATAATGAAGTTGCTTTGCAATTAGCAATTCTTAAGAAAAGAAAGAATGGTAACTTCAAAAAATTATCAAAGGTACGCAAATATCCAGTGACGCATTTGTCTAGGGAGGCAAGTATTCAGGTACACGACTGTCCATCCACCAAATAGTTCTTGCTGAAAACTTTCTACTCTGCCTCCCCCCCAGCCTATTTCCAAACATTAACAAGTTCAATTTACGGCCTTAGTGGGTGCAACGCTCAACGTTTGCCATTCTAATCTAAACATGATGTGCCGAGGGTGCAGTGGAAAAGCAGCTCGGAATGAGACATCGGGTTCGAAACCCAGTCGCGTTTCTTACATTTACATTCGTGCGAATAACTTTGGGGAAGGTATTCATCGATTCTCCAGGTAGATAGTTGCGCAGACTGTACTTTTCAGCCTATATTGTCAACCGGTCTAAGAGGAGGCTAATAATGAATAATAAATCTGGTTGGGAATTTGGCTAAGAACCCACTTGCAGCAACATCAAGCTTGTTGATAACTGCGGTCCGACACTTCTTATTGATGTCATAGAGACTTGAGTAAGTGAAGTTAAGCATGCAAGTAAAATTTCATTGGAAGCCTACGTTGAGTTTAATTTTACATTCAGTTTTCCTTTTAACATCTACATCATAATCTATAGCGGAATAATCATTAATTGGCAAATAAGATCTAAATCACATACCTCATTAGCTTTATATGATTAAGATTGGAAATGTGAAACTTTGATAACTTTAAATCAAATTCCAGATACGTGGGAACGATTCCAATAAGTAACATCCGACCAAGTCTGGAATTGGCGTAATTATCAGCCAATTGCCGAATGCTTAATATTTTGGCATCGTGGGGTCTTAATTCCTGAGAATGTCACGAAAAGTAATAGTTTCAAATCGGCAGTGATGAATTTACTGGGAAATGTCGAGAAGCACAAAAAGCCTAAACAAGGTACGTCGCGACGACAGCAAGCAACCATGCCGGATATTAGCACTGCTAACTTAGCAGGAATGCCATGATGTCGATCCAAGCCGGACATTGCCGAAGGCCTACCCTGAAGTCATGACATCTACCCATAAGCAGGCGTAAAGCGCTGCTCTTACACAATTTCTGTCCTTTTACAGTGTTATGAGAAAATTACGATTATCCGAGGCGTTAACAACGCGCTTGGTCGCGACAATGGATACTTGCATGTCTGATATATTAGCAGTGCAAATGCTTTTAAGTCATATACAATTATTAGAGAAACGAGAGATAAAAATCAGCTCACTGACTGAAAGCAGAGCGAGGATTTAAACATGTACAATACTGATCTGTGCTATCAGAAATTGTCCCTTAGTAGCACATATCTACCTACCTACTTAACTATCCAGACCGCACAAGAGAATCCCTGAAATAAATAACGAAATTATTATATTGTAAACAGTTCTAGTCATTTTTTTCTTGTCTTGACGTTTATTTTCATCTCTCGTTTTTGTTGCTTTTTTGTTTTTTGATTTTTTTTTTGTGAGCTTTCAGCAGAGCTTTCCTGGTTTTTGTGCATATCAATGCGAACGAAGTGTTTTATTGTCCTATTGGTGAAAAGTTTAAAAAAAAAGGACTTTGCTGTACGTTTACAGTATCATCAAAAAATGATATTCTTCCAAGGAATTCTGTCAACCTGTCTAAGAATTCTTCAGAACATTGATATTCCGGCTCCCGTCTTCACGGGCGTTCTTCATCCGAATGCATGGAAATAGAGACTTCGTTTTTTTTATTGCCGATAGTGTCAATTAATCGACGTTCACTTATGCACTAATGCGTTTGGGGAAAACATTAATTCACATCTTTTTCCACACACAAGATTAAATAGCGATATAGATTGATCGCCGCTCTAAGAAATTGAAACGTCTGAATTTTCAAATTGTAACGAATACGAGAAACCAGGACACTCTTGTTCCCAACAAGGCAAAAGAAATTCAAAGTTAACAAAAATGTTTATCTGTCTATATGTGCCGACCAAGCATAGAAATGAATACAATATGGGAACCAGTAATAAGGAGTGTCAGAGAAAAGCAATAACAACAAAAATTGCAATATGAGCACTGGTAAAAAATGATTTCTGAAGGCATTAGGTTTATAATACACAGAAATTCATACACGGATGATTTCAAGGATACACGGCACAGTGAATAAAGTCGTTAGTTAGATCCAGTGACAGGACCCAAAGAGTGTGAGGTCAATAGCTGGTAAAGGCGGTGGAGATTTTGGAGAGGAGAATTAACAGGAGATAACTGATTGTCCATAAGATATGACACGTGAGTGAAATAAAAGGTTCAGTTCTGAAGAAGGCCGGAGCGTACAACGGCCGAAACGTTTTAATAAATATGGCGACAAAGATGAGGACAATAGTCCGAATAATGTAAACAGTGAAAAATGTTTATGCCTGTCTATATTTCTGAGATTAGGTATTTTAACTATTTACACAATTTATATTTTTGGACTGTTGTCCTCATCTTTATTGTCATATTCCCGAGCCAAAAAATTGTGATATCAATACCTGGCCACAGCAAGGTGAACAAAATTTGGAGAGCTGAGTTACGAAAGAGAAATAACTGAAACTGAGATATCCAGAAAAGGCATGGCACGTGGAACTAGAACAATCTACCCCAGTGGACTAAATAAAGTGTCCGGTTTGAAATTTCAACCTATATATCACCTGAAGAAGGCCGGAGCGTAGAACGACCGAAACGTCGTGAATATGACAATAAAGATGAGGACTGCAGTGCAAATAATGTAAATAGTGTAAATAAAAATGTGTATCTAAGAAGAGTCGTGATCGATAGAATATAGACACTATTGACGAAATGCATATAGATGCTATTTCAATGCTCATCTCAACAGAGAGTGTATGTGTAGTGTAACAGCTATCAGCACGGAAAGTGGAATAGGCAAACCGAGTTCAAATTACCTCTAGGTCTGTTGCATTCATTTTCTCACACCTCTTCTTAAGAAACGCACAAAGCCATCACTTTACCCCATAGATGGATTAAATAGTAGAGTAGACAAGGCTGTGTAACTTAGGATGACAGCCAATCTATAGGAAGAACTATTCTGGAGAAATGAACGGGAAACCACATCTCAATATTTCCCAATGTATCATGGCAATTCAAAGATAATGATAATAATAATAATATTATTAATAATAATAATAATAATAATAATAATAATAATAATGACGATAAAAACAAAATCTAAGAAGAGTTGTAATCCCCTAAGTACAGAAGTAGTGTGCTATTAAAATAAAAGTCTAACACCCCTTTCTTTGTAACGAACAAAAACAATAAATGCAAAATGTATGAAACTAAAAATCCGAACTCTTGGAATGATAATGACACATTTCAAGCGGTCATGTTAATAATAGCCGTCCCCTTATAAGGAAACGCTCAGTATTCATTGACTGAGCAGCCAGTGCAACCGTCGGGTGAAATTTATAAAATATTTCTATCAGAATATCTTTCCAGGAAAATAGGTTTCTCAAGTCCAGTCACTGTTATTAAACTTCCCATAATTTGGGGGAGTTTCCTTCCTAACAGTATATTTAAAGTAGTGTGGAATGTTAACATTTTAGTACATTATTTTCTATTCTATTGACATATGATATCCATTTTAGCTGTTGTTATTATTTTTGAACTCCTGAAGTGAGGATTGGATTGTTCTGTTATTTGATAGAGTTCTTTTTCATTTTCTAGCGTCAGTCCACAAGGTTCGAAGGAGGAATACCGCCGTTAAGGCATACAGACTTCATTCGTTGAAAATTGGTTGCATACATCTGATAATTTAGATGTTTCTGAACGATTTTGGTACCTTGCATGACATTCATATGAAAGTTTTGATCTGCCGAGGCTATTTAAGGCATCGATTCGATTTTTTTTTTTTTTTTTTTTTTGTAATAGTGTTGGTTTTGGAACAACCTGCGATGTTGAGCGAAACTACCCATAGTGCTGCCAATTCTTTACCAAGCCATATCCTTAGCGCGTCTACTTTCACACCCATAAGAAAACACTTTACACTTGCTATTAAATGGTAGACTGCAAATTCAAAGCAACACTTAATCTAGATCTGTAGACAAAAAAAATGATTCTGCCCTCCAAAAAAAAAAAAAAAAATAAGTCAATAAATCTTAAAAAATGTAAATGCAACGTCAAGCATCATCTTCTTAAGTTTTCACATTGTCTTTTTTCACTTTCTGTGATGCCCTGTGTTCTAATGGCATTATCGTCTTGGTTGGGGTTAAATAATTAAAACACAATGGTTAAAAAACAATTTGATTAGCTTATTTAGCAACATGAAATTTCAAATTTAGTTTTAATGGGATTGTGACACTATTTAGCGGTTGCGTGAAAATTAGAAGTGAGAAATACTTAAGGCGAGAAGAAGCTATCACGAAAGACATACTGGGCGATGTTATTTTTTTAACAAAGAAAAGTGGTAAAGATTTTATTTTCATTTGCGAAAAAAAGGTTGTTTTTTTTTTCGCGAAAGATAGGAAATTCGTAAGATCTCGGATCTGTCGGAATTAATTTATGCTATGACGCGGCGAATAAAAGATAGCAATCTGCCCATGGCAATAAGGGAAATTTCAAATTGGTCAAGTGGCTCTGAGGGCGGTATGCTGGAAGATAATCGTAATCAGTTCGAGGATGCGACCGAGAAAAAAGATCAGCTGCGACCACCGCCAAAGAAAAAAGGAAGGGAAAAGAGAAAAAGGAAAAGCATAAACCATTAACTATCTTTCGGAGATATCATTTGGTTTTGGGAAAAGACAGCTGTTTTATGTCCAGACCTGGACATGATAAATGTTTGTTACCTGAACAGACTTGTGACGACAGAAGTACGAAGGCGTTTAGGATATAAGGAGGTTCTGATGATAATCATTTGACGAAAGTCTCGTTGATAAATTCCAGATGACATTCGGTTAAGATAGAGATTAAGGACCACACTACGAGTCGTAGGGGTCTGGTCGAGGAAAAGAAAGAAAAGAAAAAAGGAAGATAATTTTTTTCTTTGAGAGATAATTGTAAACTGAGGCCAGACTAGCCACACCAATGTTGCTGAGCGTTCATTGGCTGCATGGTGGCGTGAGCGGTGGGCGAAGGTAAACATACGAGAAGGAGGGGAGGCCTGTTAACGCCTCTGAGGGGATTGGTGTGAAATACCACTATGAGAAAGAAGGGAAACCTATTGACGCCCTCTGAGGGGATTGGTGTGAGATACCAATATGAGAAAGGAAGAATTTGGGAGGACGATTCCCTTAAGAACCCCTCTAAAACAGAAAGTAATGGACTTCCAAAAATGGAAAGTGATACATTTTCCTGTCAGAAAACAAAGAAAATCCTTATTACGGATTTGGAATTATCGAGGAACCCAAACCACGACAGGCTCACACCCGATTTTGGTCGGCGTCCATATAAACGGAGTAGACAGTGGCTGTTGGGCAGAGTTCCGAGAAGACAGCAGATGCGGACAGACTCAAACAGAGTTGAGCTGTGAGCTCGGAGACCAGCCTTGCATGAAGCTGACTGAAAGATCCACGCATTCCGACTTAGACTTCTAACCAAAAACAATTTATTTTTGAAGAACGACTTAGACTCACACCACCAAAACAAGTTTTACAAATATCACCTGAAGACAACAAAAACCAGTTTATTGAAAAACCACTTAAGATATTAAGACTCGCCTAACAAACGCAAAGTGTCACGTATCCATAGAAGCGGTTTGGGAGAAAGATGCAGTCCTGTATTCAGCAACCAGATATAAAAATATTTGTTATTCTTTTTTTAACACATTTGAACCTTTCGAGTTTTACTTTATTTTCTTTTACATATACTTGTGCGATATCACCTTTGCTCGAATTCGGCTTGCATTACGGCCCGGCGACTGATTGATTTCGTCCATCTAAGATCAAATCACAACGTGGGTAGGTTAGACTAGAAGTCAAAGCAGTTACTTCGGTAACCAGACGTTGGAGGCGAGATGGGAATGACAAAGCTGATACCGAATCTAATCAGATTCCCATCCGAATCAGCCAAGGGTTAGAACGTCACATTTGGCGCCGCGACCAATACCAAGTCACATTGGTAGTCACGGGATAGCACGGGGGCAGAGAGGCCGGGGCGACGTCACAGGATGGATGTATTTGAACCACGGATATCAGCCTCTCGACATCAGTACTGAAATAAGTCTTATATTCTAGTGATCGCTCATGTTTCAATCTGTTTCTTTCCTTGAAAAGAAACTAGGCGACTACACTGAAAACACACTTTACAAAATGGCTTCAACTAAACATATTTTGAACGGAATTGTTTGTTTTGAATTACAGATAAAATGTATTGTTGGTAATAGTACTATAAAATGCATTTCTGGACATTTGGCTTTAAAATGTATTCTTGATAATTTCACTATAGATAGGTATTGTTGGTAATTTTACGATAAAAAAATATTACTGGTAATTTTTACTATAAAAATGTATTTTTATACGTTCATGTTTTCTTTCTGTTTGGGAGTTCACTATTTTCCCATAGCTGAGAACATAAAAGGTGCTATACCACGAGTTATTATGGACCTGGAAACAACAGCAATTATGAGGTGGTTCCACGCTCCACAAAAACTCCAATCTCTCGATCAGAGGCCTTGCTACCGGATTGTCATGGGTCCTTACCTATAACTAAAGAATAAACTCTTCCTAACACTATGTATACTACGCCTCTCAGAGATGGACGAATCGAGTCGAGCCGATAGTAGTTCACTCCAAACCAGACTGACAGTCATAGTAACACCGTCCACATCTTGTATTATTATTTCGTGTGTTCGTGTTGTTCTTCCTTGGTCCTAACCTGGACCATAACACGGATGCAGTTTAGTTTGAGGTGTTTATTTACTAGTTCCAAATGCTGATTTTTTATGATGGATTTAAAGTACCAGCGCTGCTTTCATTTCAATTCCAGATCATAATTTCTGCATTGAAAAAGTTTATTTTAAGTCATATTTCTTGGAAAAATTTGATAATGTATCAGAAAGGCAGGATAATATTATATGATTCTGATGAATCCATATTGATTATATTCTAATATGTTTGTTTCATTTTTTTTTCCCTTTTATATTAAATTAGAGGTCAAAATACCCGTGAATATTTCTTGGTTTTCCTTTTTGAATTTCTGGTGTATCATAATTATTAATCTAATGAATATGTTACTTGTGAAATTCGCGGCTATAAATTAACTCTGTAAATTCTCCCTTTTACGTTTAAGAACTTTAACAAAATATTACAATAGAGATCAAAAGTATGAATGAAGATCTTTATTTAAATAAACGGAAAAGCTCCAAAATTTACAAGGTTCTCCATTTCACTGAAACAGACGATAAATACATGAAAGCCTTATAGCCTTTTATATCTTCTCTTCTCTTCCTTTATTTCTTTCTTTTCTTCTTCTTCTTCTTCTTCTTCTTCTTCTTATTATTATTATTATTATTATTATTATTATTATTAGTTGTCGTTGTTGTTGTTGGGTATGTTATGTTTCCTGCTTTGTATCCTGTAGAGACGGGTCCAAACTATGGTCATTTGGCCCTATAAGAGAATTGTTATTTAATCGATAGCACTTATCTTAGTATATGGAATGTTCCTGGTAGGGCGTTTTTCTGGGCAACTTGTATGTTGATGTTGCCTGGGACACTGTTAGCAAAATGGTCCATTCCTTTTCTCACGATTACTATTTGTACAGAATAAGTCTTCATTCCCCACATCCTGTTAATCTCGATCTCCAGGTCCGTGTACTTGGACAATTTCTCGATAAATTTCATGGAGGTGTTTCTCTCATATGGTACTGCAATGTCAATAAGCATACAATTCCTAAATTTCTTGTCTTTTATGATAATATCCGGTCTTTTTGCTTTTATTTCCCTATCGGTTTGAATTGGCATGTGCCAGAAGTTAGTTACATCGTTATTTTGGGTAACTGTGTATGGTTGGAGATCATATCATCTTTAGCGTCCCAACCAGAAACCTAAGGTCATAAATGGCATCATGAATTTTCTTTTTCCCACTAAAAGTAAACATTGTCTCTGATATATCTTTTTCCTCCGTCTTTCGTTGTAAGCAAATCTTAGTATATGGAATGTTCCTAGTAGGGTGTTTTTCTGGGCAACTTTATGTTGATGTTGCCTGGGACACTTAGTAAAATGGTCCATTCCTTTTCTCAAGATTACTATTTGTACAGAATAAGTCTTCATTCCCCACATCCTGTTAATCTTCATTCCCCCACATCCAGCATGACCTGAATAAATCTTTCAGACACGAATTCGATGCAGTCAAGGCCCGGCAAGTACAAATATTGAACAGACCGAAAGATCAGAAGGTGATGCACAAGCTCCATCACACACCAGTGAAGGCAATAACATTAGCTGAGTGCCTCTGAGGAGTCAGTACTGAACAAGGTCTCCACTTCGCAACAACCATCAGATGGATAAAATACTTGACATTATTGCCCGAATCGAGGAAATCTCCTTGAACATTCCTCAGGTTCAGGCGTGTGAGCTAAAATGTAAAGTGAGACAGATACTGGAGAAGGTCAAGCCGCCCAAATCAAACATCAGGAAATTGTAGAGACCGGCAATCAGAACCCTACAGAGGAATGAAAACATCATCATACTACCAGTTAACAAAAGCAATATGCTGTTTTGATGGACAAAACGGAATATACAGAAAACTGTAATTAAAGAAAGATCCAATAATGAAAACAGAACGAAAATTGTTACAGACCCTAATCAAGAATAAGGGTGACTTCTCACCTAAGACATACAGGTATTTTTTATACGTTACAGCATGCTACCTCCATATACGGTCTCCCCAATCCGCTTAGGCCAATTGTTAGCTACCAAGGCTCTGTGTTCTAACTTCTGAGTTGCTTCTTTGTGGATGACCCATTAATTGGAAAGTCACCATCATATGTCAGAAACACAGATGTTCCCATCCAATCGATCCAGATTGTGAGACAGGACGTTGTGAGCTTGTTCACCAAGTTACCGACGGAGGAGGCACTATCGGTAGTCAGGAACAGACTGGCGTCGGAACGCACCAGTATACCGATAGATGAGCTGATGGAGATGCTGACTTTCTGTACACAAATACACTTCGGAATGGGATCAGACGTATATCAGTAGGATGAAGGCTTGGCAATGGGCTCTCCATTATTACAAGCAATGTCTAATATATACATGGAATGCTTAAAAAATGGCATTAGAATCCACATCACAAGAGCTAACACTATGTCTGAGACACGCAGATGAGACTTTCATAGTGTTGCCACAACAAGAACTGGTCCCGCTACTACAAAACCATGTGAACTCAATAAGCTCATCGATACAGTTCACAACGGAGAGAAAAAACAACAATAAACTAGCAATCCTATATTGTACTAATATCTCGAACAGAGCATGTGTTCAAGACATCCGTATGCCGCAAGCAAACATTCACCGGACAATAATTCAAATTCAACACCCACCACCTATACAGTGTAAAGAAATGGATCGTCTGCTGCTTACAATATCGACCAAAAGTCATAAGTGGCAACCCAGAGATATATGAATAAGAAATGGTTAGTATAAGCAGTATCCTACAACTTAGCAACTACCTTGGGTACATGATAGCAACAAACTGGGATAGATGAGTGCGAGAGGATAACAACACACAGAAAATAGCCTCGGTCTGCCTAACCTAAGTGAAAAGATTATCGTAGAACATACAAAATATCTGTCATCCATATAAGATCAGGACGAACTTTAAAAGTGGTCCAACACTTGACAGACCGAGTAGGATTTCCTATAGAGGAGAACATGATTAAGGACTGCGTATACGCCATCCCATGCAGCTGTGGGAAGAAATATAAAAAATGGTGTTCTACTAAATCCAAATTCTTGTGCCAGATACAAAACTTAGTAGTAACAGCAAGTCATTATAATAGGCGCGAAATTATAAAACAAGACCACTAGTGCGTAAAATTTTAAGAAGGTAAAACACATTTATTTTACAATGCTACAAAAAAGGGGCAAATACAAAGGTTGTACAAAGATTTCCTCTTGTGCTCCTATTACGATAATAATTTTCTGAGGTTACAAAAGGGGAGCAGCCATCAGAGTAAAAAAGTATTACAAGTTTTAGAAAAAGACACGGATTCAAAGACAAAAAATATTACACACTTTAAAAATGGAAACGTGAAAAACTTCACGGAAGTAAAAAAAAACAAAAAAAAACAAATGTCACAAGGCAGAAAATAAAAGCGCGCGCCCACTTCAGCTCTTAATTGAATACTCAATCGGGACGTCTTAGCTCGAAGGGATTTAGGGTTTTTAAAGGTTTTTTTCTCGTGGACTTTTTGAAGTATTTTGCTGTAAACTTAACTTGAAAGTTATTTCTGTTTAAATTAGGAAAGCACGGAAAGGAATTCTGTTCTGGGGTAGAATCTGCCTTAAATCTCTCGGTTCTTTCTTTCCCATCTTGATTTATGACCCCTCAGCTGGGCCCCTCCGTCTTTTGAGCGTGGGCACTATGGCCTCCTCCTCTACCATTAATTGCTTTCTCTACGGTTTCTTCTTTCTGATCCCTTTATACGCCCATAGCAGTCATTTTTATTGGAAAAAGAAGCGACATAGTGGCTCATTTCAAGTTTTCACAAGGGGTTTCAGGAGATCGTCTTTCATTGGCCAATATATACGAAACGTTTCCCCAAGAATTCGAAAAAACGAATCAGCGATCATTCATCAAATAATTTTGGTGGTCAACCGCTTGAGCCCAAAAATGTAGCAATTTTTAGTCAAACCGTCTGGTATTCAGAAAAATACACTTTTCTCAAAAAACATATATTAAAAAAATACAACCTAAACGATTATATATTTACAAGTCTAACATTTTTAAAATAATAAAAATAAAATTTTTATAATATAAAGGAGAAACAGGCCGCCCCTTGCAAGAAAACCGTAAAGCCGTAACACGAGGTGAAATAGAAAAATCAGGCGTAGCTGAACACATATGGAGAGAAAAGGGAGATCCCTCCAATTATCCTCTTGGGTAGGAGGTTGAAGTAAAACAGAGTACATCACTGGAAAATAAGAAAACTTAAAGAATCAGCGCATATGCCAGGCCACAAAAATCTCCTAAGCATCGTAATGAACACAATATGGGAACCAGTAATACGGAGTGCCGGAGAAAAATAATATTAAATACAAAATTTTAATACGAGCTCTGGTAAAAAATGATAACTGAAATAGTAGGTTCATAAGTCCCAAAGATTCTTAAAGTGATGTTCTTAAGGACACATGACTCAGTGGATAAAAGCGTTGTTTATAATCCTGTGATTGAATTCAATACAGAACAGGTGAACAAAATCTTGGAGAATTGAGTTCAAAGGACATAAGTGATACTGAGATCTCCAGAAGAGGCATAACATATAGAATTGGAACAATCTACCCTGGTGAACAAAATAAAGGAAAATCCAATCCGGAGTGTACAACGGCCGAAACGCCGTGAATATGGCAATGAAGATGACGAAAAATGTATATTGTGTAAATAATTATAATACATCTCATAAATATATATATATTTTTTAAGCGATTCACCCCAAGCAAGGCAGGAAGCCACTAGGACGCAAGGGGTCACAGAAGATTTGGAGCAAGATCAGAGAGGAGTGATAGAGGAAAGGATGAGGAGAAGGATAGTGGATAGATCAAGGCATCTGGAGACGTCGATTGACATTACATTTGAATAGTTGGAGATTATAGCTCTCGGGGAAACTGGAATAGGGAAGGGAGTTCCACAGGCGAGAGGTGCGAGATATGAAGCTATTGGCGCAGAAGAGACGGCTACATTTAATAGTTATGTCAGTGAAAGGTTGAGAGTGGGATGCCAGCCTCGGAGGGCGCTTGAATTCATGAAGTCTGGGAACCAGCGAATTCAGCTCCTCGGAGCAATTACCATGAAAGTATTTGTAAAAAAGACAGAGCGAGGCAACGGCGCGTCTGTGAAAGAGCGACTGTAGACGAGATGCCAGAACAGGGCCAATTATATTGCATATCCGCCTCTGGATCTTATCAAGAACCCCGAGGCAAAGAGATATGATAGGAATTATAAAACTAACGCGTCACAATAGCATCGACTATCACGAAATCTAAGATCTTTTCATATGTACTTTCATTTACACTGGAATATATATATTAATATTTAAATTATCTTTTATTTGAATGCATGCATCACAAAGTAATAATTTGAAGCGAGAGGATAAAAAAATTAACGAAACGCAACAAACATTCAGACTCATATAAGAAAAACAATCAATATTATCGGCTGATATAAACTATTTCTATTCTTATCAGTTCACCCCGCGCCCCTAGTGTTTATTGAAATGTTACAATTCAGAAATTCCCCAGAGATAGTAGATTCAAAACTATTGTAATTGCTTCCCTAAATTCATTCTTAGATGGAAATTGTTTGGCGCCAGTAAAGTCACTATTTAACAATACTTCAATGATTTCTGATAGAGTTCAGATCTGAAACGTATATGGGCCATTCCATTTGTCGTTCAATTCTACGAAAACCCTAATTAACTTAAGTATTGAAATGTTTCAACAACCATTGGTCTGGAATATTGTCATGCATAAATACAACTTTCTGTTTGAATATTCTTTTTGAACTACGCCTCAAAGATGGTCTATACATTGACCTCTTAAAATCCAATATTAAGATATGCCTTCATTTGCATATAGTGCCTTATTTACGACATCCCTTCATTTGCATATAATGTCCTTATTTGCATATAATTCCTTGTCTTCTAACTTCCAAATGAACTTAAAACGTTTTGTATTTTGAACATGAAAAAATTCGTTTTGTACAGAATATTTTTCTTTCTGGTTGATAAGTTAAAAAGAATCATTACATTTCTTCTTTGCGCATTTGAGGTCGTTATAACAATGCTTCGACCTATGGTATTCTACAGAATTCATAATGCGCATTGAAATAATACGCTCCTTTTTTTTTTCGAATTAATCATCTGATGAAAGGTGTATGGTATTTCGTCTACAAACTCTAAAAACAAAAATAAGGAATTCCGAAAAAAGGCTTTAAATATTTATTTATTAAACAAAAAAATGCGAAATTATTTTAGCATTTCACTTTTGTGTGAAGCAGACTTTTTTAAAACTTAATTTACGGAAAAATGGCCCAATGGATAAAGGCACTGTCGTTTGAATTTGGTGGCATAGTGGTTGTGAGTTCAATCTCTGTGTCGAGCAGTGTGTACTTACACTAAGTGGAAATGGGTGAGCAATAACTGACCGGTACTAAATAGGAGAACTAGATAATATCCTTAGATATGAGCAGTGGAAGGAAATCATTCTACCCATCTAATTAAATAAAGTGTTAGGTCTGGAATTCCCTGTAGGTTACCCAATTAGATATTCACCTGAAGAAGGTCGAAGGGCACAACTGTCGAAACGTTATGATAACAACAAAAAAGATGAGTACAATAGCCCGAATGTAAATAGTTTTATTTACATACATATAATTTTTATTTGCGTTATTCAAGCTAAATAATTTCACAATAAAATTATTATTAACAAAATGAAGTTTGTAAACTTTCCAGAATATGGTTACATGAGTAATCTATATATTACTAAACACCTGTGATTGATTGCGTGCCTTTTTGATGCGCTCGTCCGGCGCATAATGATTTACGTTTTGTTTATACAGTAAATATTTTTATTTTAACATTCTTTCTTTATTTATCTATTTAAATTTCTTTCTTTATTTATTTATTTTGAATTTATTTCTTTGTTTATTTATTTTAACTTTATTTATTTATTTATTTTAAATTTCTTTTATTTACTTATTTTAAATTTATTTATTTATTTATTTTAACTTTCTTTATTTAATTTTTAACTTTCTTTCTTTATTTATTTTAAATTTATTTATTTATTCATTTTAAATTTCTTTATTTATTTATTTTAACTTTCTTTCTTTCTTTATTTTACATTTATTTATTTTAAATATATTTATTTATTTTAAATTTCTTTATTTCTTTATTTATTTTAAATTTCTTTATTCATTTATTTTAACTTTCTTTCTTTATTTTAAATTTTTTATTTATTTATTTTAACTATCTTTATTTATTTATTTTAACTTTCTTTATTTATTTATTTTAAGTTTCGTTATTTATTTATTTTAAATTTCTTTCTTTATCTATTTATTTTAACTTTCTTTATTTATTTATTTTAAATATCGTTATTTATTTATTTTAAATTTCTTTATTTATTTTAAATTTATTTATTTATTTATTTTAAATTTCTTTCTTTATTTATTTATTTTAACTTTCTTTGTTTATTTATTAATAACTTTTTAACTTTATTTATTTATCTTAAATTTCTTTATTTATTTTAAATTTTATTTATTTATTTATTTAAACTTTCTTTTATTTTTAAATTTCTTTTTTATTTATTTTTTTAAATTTCTTTATTTATTTTAAATTTATTTATTTTAAACTTCTTTCTTTATTTATTTTGTTTCTTTATTTTAAATTTCTTTATTTATTTTTTAAATTTATTTATTTATTTTATCTTTCTTTATTTATTTATTTATTTAAATTTCTTTCTTTCTTTATTTTTTAACTTTTTCTTTATTTATTTATTTCAACTTTATTTATTTATTTTAAATTTATTTCTTTATTTAAATTTCTTTATTTATTTATTTTAAATTTATTTATTTATTTTAAATTTCTTTCTTTATTTATTTTTTTTAACTTTATTTATTTATTTTAAATTTATTTCTTTATTTATTTTAAATTTATTTATTTAATTTAAATTTCTTTATTTATTTATTTTAAATTTATTTATTTATTTATTTTAAATTTATTTATTTATTTATTTTAAATTTCTTTCTTTATTTATTTATTTTAGCTTTCTTTATTTATTTATTTTAAATTTATTTATTTTAAATTTCTTTATTTATTTTAAATTTCTTTATTTATTTTAAATTTCTTTATTTATTTACTTTTTAAATTTATTTATTTTACTTTCTTTATTTATTTATTTATTTGCTTTTTTAATTTTAAAAATTTTTCTTTATTTATAAATTAAATTTTAAATATAAATTTTATATTTATTTCTTTAAACAAACAATATTTTAAATATTTAAAAAATATTTGTTCTTTACATTTTAAATGAATATGGTTTTTAAAATATTTATTTTAATTTTAAGTTAATCTGATTTAAAGTCCAAGATTATTTTAAATTTCTGCTTATTAAATGCAATAAACGATTAAAATGTTAAACATGAACTTTTCAGACCAATTGACACAAATGAAGTGAAATCAATTTATATTTTAACCTGAACAGTCAGTTTGCGTTTATTTATTCGTCTACTAGTGCGGCTAGCAAATCACTATTTCAGGTGCTTGGGTTTATTCAACACCCACAGAGCCCAAATTTGGTTTATACTGCTACTAAATTTTTCTATTCTGATAATTTTCACATATTTTATTAGCGGTATTATTATCTATATAATACTAAAACTCTGTTAGTCCGTGCTTATCTGGTGTGTCTGGCTGGCACATAATGATTTGTGAGGTGTTTATTCAGTAAGTATTTTTATTTTAACTTTCTTCAAACAGACAATTTTTTAATTAAAATATTTTTAAGTTAAAGACAGACTCAAAGAGATCCTGCTTTGCCGTTTCATCCAGATGTTTGTAGAGTAATTATTTATATTTCAGTTTTCTTTAAACAACATTATTTTAGATATTTAAATAATGTTTTTTTTTTTTTGCATATTAAAACAATATTTTTAATTTAATCTACTTTATAGTCCAAGTTTATGCTGGAAATTCTATTGCTACTAAATGCTGTAAACATTCAGTAAAACTTTAAGCATGACCTAGTAAACCAGTCTAATGATGACATGAACGAATTGAAATATTTAACTGACTCATAATAAAATTAACTTTTATTTCAATGGAATGTTGATATCAACTTCAATGTTTTATGACCTGAAAGTTCAGTGACCCTACGGGTCACGGGTAGTCTAGTCTCATATAAATCTCAGGTTATAAAATCTATGCTTGTTAAACAAAATCCTAACTAGTTGTAAGGGGTGTCTAATTTTAATATGCAAACTGCAACATGAATAAAAAATATCATAGAAATACAACCACATAAACGTATTTGATGAGCACAATTGTTGACCATGTTCACCATAGTTTATTAATATAGAATACAGCGCAGTACGTAATCTGTTCAATGAAACAACGTTAAAGATTAACACTCACGAGTCAGACACTCTACTGAATTTGACTATATCGCCAATACCACCAGCAGCTGTTCCGTAATTCTTCAATCTTCGATGTTCTTTGAGTATTCGGGAAAAACATGGCCGCCTTTATACACGTCGCATTGAATATTTTGAGCCTTCTGATTGGTTAACCCTTCTATTGGTGAACTATAAAATGAGTCAGTTCATTTTGGCTGGCTCACTAGTACACCAGGGTACCCAAAAATTCCAACAACAATATCACATGCATTTCAAATATTACCACTTTATAATTGCTCATGTTAACATTGTTTCTTGTCATATTCATCAAGTTTCATCATATATACAATCAAGGATCACTGATTTTGATAAACGTTCAAAGTTAAAACAACTTGCAGCAACTACTTCCCAGAGATCTTTTTTTCTTGAAGTGACGTCAAGTGGATTCCCTCTGTCTTTTCTACAAATATTTTCATGGCAACTGCTCTGATGAGCTTTTTTTCCTTGTGCCTCAACTACATGAATTTAAGCGTTCTGCTAGCTAGTTTTATATTTAATTAAAGGTAAAACAACCCGTGAATATATCTCGGTTTTCGTATTTGAATTTCTGGTGTATCATAATTCTTAATCTAATGAATGAATTCCTTGAGAATTTCATGGCTATGAATTACCTCTGAAAATTCCCCCATTTGCACTTAGGAACTTTAACATAATATTGCATTAGAGATCAAAAGTGCAGATCATTACTTAATTAAGAGGAAAATACCCCAAATTGACAAGGCTCTCCATGTCACTGCAGCGGATGTTAATTACATGAAAACGCCTCGCCTATCATCTCTTTCTTTATTTTTTCTTTCTTTCTTTCGTTCTTTCTTTCTTTCTTTCTTTCTTTATTTATTTATTTATTTATTTATTTCTTCTTCTTCATACTATTATTATTATTATTATTATTCCTTTGATTTCTGGTGTGTACACATTTCGTTCCGGATTCCGCCCAGATTCATTCATAAGAAATGGCATCATGATATTTTCAACTGACCAATTAAAAACACACACACACCCAATTTTATCTATGTATATATATATATATATATATATATATATATATATATATATATATATATATATATATATATTGTTTTAAAAAATATTGTTTTAATATGCAAAAAACATTATATAAAGCCCTTCATAATGTGTGGGCTGTAATAATGAGAACATATTTTTGTATTACTTTAAGGCATGGGCTTCCAGGAATCCTTTCAATGAGTCTACCGTTATCTTTTCCTACCAATTCGAGGGCTCCAATCACAACAGGGATTGTTGATTTTTTGAGGTGCCACATTTTTGAGATTTTGATTTCAAGGTTCTTGTATTTTGATAGCTTTTTGAAAATCTTCAAAGATACATTGCAGTCTTCAGGGACTGTCATTTATTATTATTATTATTATTATTAGTATTATGGATTTCTGTTGTGGACTCTTTTTCTTTCCTGTTGAACTGGCAAGATACAACCGCCACTTCTACTATAACAGTTTCTTTTCTGCCACTTCCTACCTGCAGAATTCCCTCCCGATTTCTTGCTTCTCTGATAAGAAACATAAATTTAAATGCAACGTCAATCCCTATGTTCTGTCTTCTTGAACCCTGTTTCTTTTTTTTACCCTTTCCTCAATCTTCCTAATTTTCAGTCTTCTCATTCTCTTTTACTTTCACTCCGTGTAACCTGATCTGTTTGCCTTGATTGTGGTGAAACGACTAAAAACAGAAAGTGTGATAATGCAATCGCGCTATGGAAACAAAGTTTCCTTATGTGGTCATTATTCTGTGCTGTGATCTTATGTACAGCTTCGGGTGATAGAACCATTGCCAGAGATCTTCTTAGATATCGCTTTCCCGAATACATTCTATCTAAATGAATAAACGAATAATTATGCCTGTCCGTCCGTCTGAACTCCTACTCACTCGAGCAACACATGCTCTACATATTATTCCTTTTTGGAATTAGGATGATCCCGGGATTGAAAATCTGCCCTTCATCTGTTGCTTGATAACATCCAGGGATTTGTGTCTGGATAAAGAGAGAGCAGTTATAAATTCAAATCTTTTTATTTATCGTCTCCTGAATAAATAAACAGCAATTCCTTTCTCTCTATACGTGTGTCTGAAAACCCTCTAACTCGGGCTACGCTTGCTCTATATAGACATATTATACCTTTTCGGAATTAGGATGACCCTCTGATTAGAAATCTGTCCGTCATCTACTGCTTGAACATCCAGCATTGAGATTTGTGTCCGTATGGGGAAGGAACAGTTAAAAACTCGCATTTTAAAATAACTCGCAAAAATTAGTGATTTAAAACGTTTTTAAGTTATATTGATTTTAAAGTAACAATTAAAAATTGTGAATTTTAAAAAATTTCATCTTAAATTCAATTTAAATTAGCTTCAAAACTTTTATACTGAGGAAACTAATTTTATTTCTTCAAAATACTAATGAATCAGAGTGAAATGTTTCGTGGTGTGAGGTTTTGAATTCCGCAGAGTTTGTAATTCGAAGAACGCGACTCAGTTGAAGTCCCACTGAGTTTGTGATCTGAAGAACTCATTTTTCGGCCTGAGTTTCGGCATCAATTCGGACTTTCGGTCAGAATTGGATTTTTAGCCCGAATCAGAGTTAAAATGAGGCTTTGAATTGAATAATGGAGTGAATTGAATAATTTAAAGTGATTTCTTGAAAATGCTATGGAAAAATCCAAAGACCAGATCTCAAAGAGAGAGAAGAGCAGAAGAAGCACCAGAGGAGAAACAAACTAGGAGAAAGACAAATGCTGCAAACCGTAAAATATCAAGAGCATCTGAAACATCAGAAGATGTACATGACTGGAGAGGAAAATTGCTGCAAGACAGATAAGATCAAGAGCATTTCAAACATCAAAGGAGGTGCAATCAAAGAGAGAAGATGCTACAATGAAGAGAAGATCAAGTGATGCAAGTAACAGTGAATTTTCATCAAGTAAAGAAGATACAGCAAGGAAAAGAAGATCAGGAACTGCAGAGGATGACAGTCAAACTTTATAAAGGAGAGAAACAGATGCTGCAACCTATAGAAGAGCATTGGAATCACTTGATGAAAGCGATAATCACAATCATGTTAAAAAGAATGCAGATTTCTAGCCTGTCTAAGCTTGATTTTCAATACAAATGTGACAGTGATTATACAAATCATCCAAAGATATCCACTCTATCAATGATCTTAAGTATAAATATTTTAATGTCCTCAGATTCAAGGATGAACCACAGGTAAAAAGGAAAATGGAGCTGGAAGATCTACCAGTTCCTCCAGAGCCATTTCTATCACTTCTGGATAGGGACTTAGTGAAATCAAAACGCTTTATCCAGCACATCAAAACATATAAAAACTGTTTTGCGATGACATCATTTGGAGCCAAAACTGCTACCTTGCCAAGATGGAAAACAAATTGCAGAATTTGGGGAAGGAAGCTGGCTTAAATATGCACATGGATGCGGCTTTTAAGCTAGTTGTGCAATGTAGGTGCGTTGAAGCGGATGTCAACAAACCTTTCATATTTGAAAGAATTATGGAAATTCTGAAAGAAACCAAAAAAATATCAAGCTGTTGTTAAGCTTGATGAATACGGTGGCTGGCCTATTTTTTTACTAGGAACATAGGAACTCCTAACACATAATTTTATTTCCATTTTCAAATCCTCTATTTTCTATACATATTTATTTGTTTATTTACAGTAAGGTTTACTCTGTACAAAGGGGGCGACTCAAGGTAGAGGGTTAAGTTAATAGGCAGTTTATTAGGACAGGAGGGGAAGATAACGATTAACTCTAGATTTGAACAGGTTAATATTGTAGTGATCAGCGAAACATTCTCTTGGGTGCCTGTTCCACAGAAGGGAAAGAAGCTGCTTGATAGGAATTTTACCTCTCACTAATGAAATACGAAGAGATGGTTTGCTACAATTCTTAGCTGCACATTTAATCTTCGACCTTAACGCACTAACAGTCTATTAACATTTGCATCTCTTCCTTTTATTTGAGCTGCCCACTTCTTACATCATCGTACCTATCTTCTCGTACATCCTTGAATCACGGGGCTGCTCAAAACTACTCGATATCTTCATAGCATGTTCACCCTACGTGATATTAAAATGGTCTAACGTCTTACTAGCATCTTAACAATTTTCACAAATGACTTCTATTCATCTATTTCTTCTAAAACGAACACGTGCAACTTCCTCTACTGCTTGGCAACGAATGACCCAAGAAATTCGAATTCCGATCATGCTCAGGTACAAATATTTACCTGACTCGTTATCCCTGTAAAAGGCTGTGGTCATTCCTGGAAGTGAATCGTTACATCTGTTTCAACGATGTAGCACAAGATTTCAATTAGATTATTACCTGGGCTGTCTCGTAGTAATCCCATTAGTGAGTGTCTTTTGTAAAACATTTTTGGAAAGGTGGACACGAGTCAGCTTTAAAGGAGATGTAGCCGCATTGTCGTACATGAATTTACTCTTTAACTTAATGCTTCCTACTTATGATTGTTCTAATCAAATATACCTGGTCTAAGAAATTAAAATCAATCTTTGCATTTATCTTCACACCATCATCAAATCTGAAAAAAAATGTTTAGTTTTACTTACTATAATACTAGCCCAAAAGATTACCCTAACAAATTCGATTATCAAACGCAGTTATCAGGTTCATCCAATGTAGCTTTACATTCATCACTAAAAATCAGTTTGCATGTAATTTGTCTCGCTTTTCTTTGTGTTGCTTAAATATATTTAGCAGTTTGGTGGTTTTTGTTTCAGTAAACAATTATTTTATTATTGTTATATAAGAATAAAGTGTCGCTGACAACACTTGAGTTTGAACATACACCGCCAGGCGATCCCATTATTGAATTAAGTAGACCACGTGACCATAGAGGAAAGGCATATATGTAAGAAGTAGCTAACGATCGCTATTTTTATTCTATCCTCTATTACACTACGGACCGTTATTCTCTACACTATTTACTATACTATTCCTCTATTCAGATCACTATACGGATTACTGTTCGAGCGAGTATTATCGAGCAAGTACTATTAGTGCTAGTGTTATTCGAAGGCGTCTGACACAGAGGATTGTTCCACGTCGTTACTATGTTCTATCTGATTATAACTTCTCTGCTAAAAAGAGCATTACAAAAGTGACAACGTGTATTCGTTGGCATCACAAAAGTGTCAATGAGTTTTCGTTGACATCACAAAAATTATTCTGACTTTTTTTTTTTTACATTCATATTAGCAGCTTTTCAATTAGTTATTTGCTGATAAATGTACTTTTCTTATTCAGTGCTTTTTCAATTTTTCCCAAATCTTTTTGTGACATTCTCCCCACTAACTTGTTTTTCTTTATCTTGTATTGATAATATTCGTTCTTTTAGTGTTCCCTAATCTCTGCTCCAATTTTTCAATAAATACCGGGCTTTTCTTTCAGTCACTCAGTAATTTAATACAGAGTTGTTGTCGTCTTTGAAGATATTTGTATTAATTTATTAATTGTATTAATTTAGAAAAAGACGCGAAGTCATGAAAGAAGAGCTTTATTTGAGGAAAAACGATATGAATAATCTTGAGGTTCTTCTTGACACATCTGCTTGATGAATATACTGACTGCAGCGATGATTGATGCAATACAATATCTAAAACTTTTACATGAACGAATCAGATCCGCTTTATCTATTTTGTAAATTTTGCTAGTTATGGCAGTTTTCAGAGATGCTACAATTTTATGAGGGCGTTGATTGACTTCCCTCTCGACTACGCCCCATACGCAATAACCCAACAGATTCAGGTCTGGCGATCTAAGAGGCCGTATGTTTTGAGCGATGTGATCTTGGAGATTGCAATTCAGCCCTTCTTGTTTTCTGTTGGCCTTATGAGATGGCGCAATGTCTTCTTGGTAGGTATAGAGTTCTTTCTCACGCCCTCTATCCAAGGCCTCACAACAATATCGAAAACTTCTTTATAGTCAACAGCATTGGTCATGAGGAAAGAAAGGTGGAGTTATGACATCTACCTCGTTAGTCAGAACCATCACAGCCCCCAGAATCTATGTGTATTACTGCTGGAAGGTCTTTAGGGTTTCTGTTCTACCAGCTGTCATTCCATCTGATAACTTTTTCGTCGTGATCAAGGTTTGTTTTTTTAATCAGAGAAAAAGTGTTTTCATTTTCATTAAGAACTAAATATCAATAATTGTTCTATTGCATATATTTATTTACAATACGAAGAACAACTTTGACTTAAATAACAAAATAATAAATAAAGTTTTAATAAATGTTTCTAATAAAAAAAATGAATTTTTGCCGTGAATTGTGACGTACAAGTCGACCGGGCGTACAAGTCGACCGGGCGTACAAGCCGACCTGACGTACAAATCGCCCTAGCGTACAAGTCGACCTAAAAATTTGTGTTCTGTAGCCTAAACAGAATACTGAATTTGTGTCACTATTATTTTATTTCATATTGATTCCTGTGTTAATATGCGAAATACGTTTACCAAACACAAGAGATATATTTATGGTTGCCTGCCGGAGATAAGTGATTTACAATCATTGTTATAAGTGCTCTTCCATTTGATTACCACTCAGTGGTAAGTTTTGCATTTTATACCCGTCATATAATTCGACCCCTAGTTTTGAAAAGATTTTAAGCTTGACAACTTAACTTGCACGCCGCAATTTACAGTAACTAAAATAACTTTATATATTTCTCATATATATATATATATATATATATATATATATATATATGATCGAAATAAAAGTATAAAACTTAATATTACGAGACATGTTAAAAACGGGCGAATCAACCTTTTATTGCACATTTTTCTGTGTTAATTTTAAATTAAATCTCCCGTACAATAAACAAAATGTACAATAAACCTTTTATTGTACATTTTTCTGTGTTAATTTTAAATTAAATCTCCCGTACAATAAACAAAATGTACAATAAACCTTTTATTGTACATTTTTCTGTGTTAATTTTAAATTAAATCTCCCGTTGAAGCCTGAAGAGCGGGAGCGAAACCGGTTGCTTCACCCGTTTTTTTTTTTAATATGTCTCGTAATATTAAGTTTTATACTTTTATTTCGATCATTAAATTTTGTACCTACAAAATATCTTTAAATATATATATATACATATATACATACATACATATATATATATATATATATATATATATATATATATATATATATATATATATATATATGCATAGAACATTTTCAACGGCATCAGTTGGCTAATACTAGATTTATAGGGGAAAATTTGGCTTGTATAAAAGAAGTCTGATACAAATGTGCAATTCTCTTACATCACTCGCATCATATGATACTAAAGTAGTCTTTTACACTCTTAACACTTTCAGAGAGGGCAGGTGCATTGGTAGGTTTAAATGTGTGACATCCTCATAGATGTTAACTGCAGACTCGCACTTCAACTGATGTCATGACAGCCACTGACATTTAAACACTTGGTCGACCCAGCTCTACCTTCGAAATACACGCGTAGGAAAAAAAAATGGAAGACAGATAAACCTCGAACCCAAAGGAAATGAAGAGAGATAGACGAGAATGAAGAATCCACATTCAGAGGACAACAGACGAATTCTGTAATGAATAAAACTAATTCCTCGTAATGAAGTGTACAAACGATTTCCTTTCAAAAGATTTAATTTTTTATACTTTGTAGCTGATTCGTCAAATTAAATATGCGACCCAGTGTCAAAAGCACGTAATAATGACATATACTTAAATTATAGGACGAGTTTACAAGTATTGCCTTCGTTTAGTGACGGGCGTCACATACGTAGTATGTTAACATTCCGACTATAAGATCCACTTTTGTTAGACTACGTTGATAAACATATTCCAGCTGTAACTTATTTGAAGTACTCTCTAAAACCTCTCATCCTATTTCGCGACACTCCATAACTGGAATGTTTCCAATACAAATACGTTCTTCAGATTACAGCACTATTCAATGCCAAATGATGCATTTATAAGACGTGGGGGACATACTTTACTTCCAGCATGTGCAGTTCCCCTCTCACCAATGTAGCTTAAAATCGTTTAATGTGATTTAAGATTTCCTGAGGAATCGACTTCAGGACTGGAATATTTTAGATAAAATCAGATAAGATTAAAACAAATTGTTGCTATGTGGATGTAATGGGAAAATATCAGGTCTTTCGACATTAAAGATGTTCCTTAAGCATTAGCAGTAGGTGATCGCGTCCAAGTTAAATTCAGTTTTCCAAATGAGAATCTTTTATGCTTCCAGGTCTGAAAAGCAGTGTGAATTTTGTCTTATTACGTTCAGGTATCAGCCAGTAAACAAAATCTGTTATACATAAATTAAATTTATTCCTCTATCAAAAAAAGGTATATATATATATATATATATATATATATATATATATATATATATATATATATATATGGAGAGAGAGAGTGAGGGAGACATAAAATATGAATGTATCTAGATATGTCATGTATTTGATCAGCAAATCTGTTTTAATATCTGTATCGTTGAACAACAATATACTTTCGTTTTGTTTTATATTCTTGTAGGCGTACAAATGTTTTCTTTTCGAAATTTAATGAATGTAAAAAAATGTTCAAAGGATTGTTAATTCCGAGAGCTTTCAGCTAAGCTCTATGTCTATAGATAAATTTATAGTGATGAAAAGGATATTTTGACTTTTTACTTTTAACTGAATGTATGGATTGTTTTATGATAATGGTTAAAAGTATAGTATTTGGACAGTTTCTACATCATTTACGTCCAGATAAGAGGGCCATTATAAAAACCCAAGAAACATTGAATAAGAAACTTAACCGAAGTACCTTGTCAGTCGTGTTTAACTTGTATAAAAGAGACTTGCTAGCCAAATAAATAATATATATATATATATATATATATATATATATATATATATATATATTATTTGTTTGGGCGGAAGTCTCTTTCTCTCTCTCTCTCTCTCTCTAAATATATATATATATATATATATATATATATATATATATATATATATATATATATATATATAAGCAAATATATGGATATAGATCCGACAGTATGAAGAAAAAATATATACGGAAAAAACAAACAAAAATCCTTATATACAATTATGCTGTTTTAATGCTAATTCAGTTATCTGTTTGGATAAGTCTTGTTCTTATGTACATCGTCTTTGTCATGTTGTATTGATAATGTTATAATTTATGAATATGTCCTGAAGATGGTTTATTAGACCGAAACGTCCGACGTTGACATATTAACATTAAAACAGCATAATTCTATATAAGGATTTTTGTTTGTTTTTTCCGTTTATATTTTTCTTCATATATATATATATATATACACACACGCAAACAAACACACGCACACACACACACACACATATATATATATATATATATATATATATATATATACACACACAAATAGAACAGTCAGATTAAAAATCCACAATTCTTTAGGATTTATTTTTTTATAGTGCTCGATAATAAGTAGAGCTTAAGGATTTATGAGTGACTGCCTTAAGTACTGGGAAGAAATATTCAAATTTGCTTATTGGCGCCTGGGCTTAGAAATCAATAAACCATTCTGTATATTAGTTTGTTTGTATTTATTTGAAAGAACTTTAACAAGCACTTTCATAATTCTGAGTCCTTCTATCTGTGGCACCCTGCATTATTAGAAAAACTAAAAAGAAATATTCCTAGAAATATGATTTAATTTTTATTCGGTTTATTAACCAGTTGTTAGTTATTTAGACGAAGAATAATTAAGTTTTGAGAATAATTCTCTAATTGTATTTAGGCGACCCTAAGGGAAGAAGAAGGGAAAAAAGAAGAAGAAAAGAAAAGGAGAGAAGGAGAAATAGATAAGCCGGTCATCAGCGAAAACAGGTGTCAAGAGATATCTAGGCCAACGCGCCTGACCGAATTTCAAAAACAATGGAAATTGTTATTTGGAAGAATAGAATTAGAGGTAATTAAAAGAAAGAAAGAAAACAGACTTATTTATTTTAAAGGTATCTGGTCAGTGGCTTTACTACGTACTGTTTACAAAACGAGAAAGACCCAAGAGAGATCAATATCCGAAATCATACTAGCATGCCACAGTAGATATTGGTGATAGGTTATTACAACAGCATCAACATGGAAGAATTACATTTCTACAGTTAGTTATATCAGGATAGAAGCAGTTCAACTTTCATATTTTTAATTTTTTTTTACTTTTTTATACGTGGAATATTTCTTATTAAATTTCGAGTTTCTCAAAACTTCCTTTCTAACAAAGGTTCTTATCGTTTGAATTTCAAAAACAATATCTATATATTTTTACGTAGATTTTATATAATACGCCCCACATTGTACTTTCACGAACTTTGAGGCAGCTTCATGACACCACCGTAGCAAAATTTGATATCTTTTTGGTTTGGTTTGGTTTGATTTGTTTTATGACATATCCACATCAATGGATTATTTAATGCCAACAAGATTTTTATTGCTGGTAATATTTTTTTCTTAAATTTATTACTGGTAATACCTTTTTCCAAAAATGTATTGATGGCAATATTTTTTACCCAAAATGTATTGATGGCAATATTTTTTACCAAAAATGTATTGATGGCAATATTTTCCCCAAAAATGTATTGATGGCAATATTTTTTACCAAAAATGTACTGATTACAATATTTTTTCCTAAAAATGTATTGATGGCAATATTTTTTTACCAAAAATCTATTGATGGCAATATTTTTTCCCAAAAATGTATTGATGACAATATTTTTTTCCAAAAATGTATTGATGACAATATTTTTTTCCAAAAATGTATTGATGGCAATATTTTTTACCAAAAATGTATTGATGACAATATTTTTTCCCAAAAATGTATTGATGACAATATTTTTTTACCAAAAATCTATTGATGGCAATATTTTTCCCAAAAATGTATTGATGACAATATTTTTTCCAAAATGTATTGATGACAATTTTTTTCAAAAAAAGTGTATTGATGGCAATATTTTTTACCAAAAATGTATTGATGACAATATTTTTTCCCAAAAATGTATTGATGACAATATTTTTTTCCAAAAATGTATTGATGACAATATTTTTTTCCCAAAAGAGTATTGGTGGCAATAATTATTTTCTTCAAAAATTCATTGCTGGTAATATTTTTTTTTCCAAATATTTTGATGATATTAAAACCTATTTTTACACTTTCATAGTGTTTTGACCCCAGTTTGGGGATTAACTATTTGCCCATAACTGGGGACCTAACAAGTGCTCCCACCCCGATCAGTGTGGACCTGGGAGCACCAGCAATTAAGTGGTCGTTCCACGTTCCTCAAAATCTCCTGATCATAGGCCTTGCTGTAGGATGTAGTTTATCTTTCTGGGAGTTTATTTTTATAAGTTTCCAGAGAATTTAAGTTTGTCACATTAAGATAATTTCGTAAGGATCGAAATAAGTGAGAATACTAGTGCCAACTCTGATATTGATATAGCTTTCCTTTGGTTTGGATTTCTTGGAGACAATATTTTTTTAAGCATTTCACTCCAATCAAGGCGGGTGTGCCACTGGTTAGCAGGGGGTTGCATAGAGAGAAGATGAGAGAAAAGATTGTATATAGTGGGGAGGATTGAGAAAAGGATAAAAGATGAACAGGGTTTAAAACATCAGAAGATGGCGATTGACGTTGCATTCAAATTTTTGAATATTGTAGTTTTCAGGCCAGCAAGTAAGCGGAAAGAAGTTCCACAGAAAGGAAGTGCGAGAAAAGAAACTGTTGGGGTAGAAGCGGTTATATTTAACTATTTCTACAAGGAAAAGGTGGAACCTAGATGCTAGTCTAGTAGCACGCTTAAATCCATATAGCTGGGGCAACAGGGAAAAAAGCTCGGCTGAAGGATGATAACTATCAACATCAATATTTCCTGATTTTACCTTTTTTTTTCTCTCTCTCACAAATCCTTTTATATTAAATGTGTTGATGGTAAAATAGCTCTATGCAGTTGGGGGTATTTAAAAAGTTTTAAATACAAAGTTGATAACATTTAACAGCTGACATCAAGAAAAGACATTACTTCCCGCTACCAAATTGCACGTATTAAAATACTCATAAGTTATAATTATATCCCATAGAACACGTTGGCCTCACCTTCATAATGGAGATAAACATATTGTCTTCATTGCTTATGACGCTAGCAAGCACAACCCTCAGTATATTAACACACAGGTCCCTGCAAAATGTTGATCTTATACATCGTTGGCGTTCTGACGTCATACATCAACAGCTGCTATCACGATATGATGATCTTACAGATGCAAAACAAAAAAAAAGGTGGGGATGCGATTTACGGTCTGGTCGCATGCATATTGTATATTGTCTGTCTATATTTCTGAGATGAGGTATTATGTACATTATTTACATTATTCGGACTATTGTCCTCATCTTTTTCGCCATATCTGTCACAACGTTTCGGCCGTTGTACGCTCCGTCCTTCCTCAGATGGTTGGAATGTCGAATCGGACCCTTTATTTCGCTCACTGGGGTCGACTGTTCTAGTTCCACGTGCCATGTTGTGATAGATATGGCGAAAAAGATGAGGGCAATAGTCTGAATAATGTAAATAATGTATATTGTATATTGTTGTTCATTTTACTAAAGATTATGTGACTTGCAGCGATAAAGTCTTTGAATAAACATCTGTGGAGTCAGAACATTTCAGTATAAAGCTGCATTCGGGAAACAACACTTTCAGGTCTATATGAATAATAATAGCCTTACGTGAGGGTAATAACTTTATGTGGTAAAAGTGCATATAAAAGCTATCAATGTTTATGCATCGATTACTTACGGCTTCTTGCTTCCCAATTAACTTCTGATCTTCAAAAATATAAATGCAATATCAATCGTTATCTTCTGTCTTCTTAATTGCTTAATAGTTTGTTTTTTCTTCTCATATTTTCTAACACTCAGTATCGCGTCTTAGTGGCTTTTTTCTCTTACTTGAGGGGAAATTATTAAAAATGATTTGAATTGCAGAAATGTGAATAGCGAATATCGTAGTATTTAGTCATACATGAACACTAAATATATTAGTGCTATATTAGTTCCTGGTGAATTTTAATTTGAGAACATTGGCGATAAGAATTTTCCATATATTCCACAGAAATATATGTGAATTGTCACGACACCTTTAGAAAGACGTCGCTAAGGTTTGAATTCAGAATAGTTCCCCGTTAAACTAACTACCATCCTAGGGTAGAGAGTACAGTCTACTCTACTATTTAACCCATAGCTGGTATAGAATGGATAGATTTATAACTTTTGCAAGGGAAGTTTTGCGAAACTGAACGCAACATACTAGGAGGGAATTTGTGATCTTATTGTAATTCCACGTCGATATGCTGCGCTCACATCTTCCAATGGTAATTTTTAATTAAAATTCACCCAATTCGAGACCCAAGAGCCATTCTAGGTAGACGGTTACTGAATGAGGTGTTCGATATGAAAATAAGAAGAACAAGTAGGACGTGAACATTGTTAGGGTGTGGAGGATATATAACGATCGAAGAGACTAAGACTCTATTGATAAGGGAAGCATCCACGTAGCAGTCTATTTTCCATGGTAGCCTTACCAAACGAATATGCAACGCATGAAGGTGATTCAACCCTGTGGACATAGCAAGATACGTTTTGACTAATCAGTATACTACGGACAAATAGATGTATAGAGCCTTGCAGCTAAATCGCAATCATTGAAATAAAGCAACATTGAGCCTGGTTAGTACTTAGATGGGGGACTGCTTCTGAACACCGGGTACAGTAAACGGCCTCCTACAACTCGAAATATGAATAACTCACAAAGTATTGATAAGACGTAAAATTCAAAAACTCGTAGAGATACATTTACATAGAGATATATTTTGAGTTCTTCCCAAGGAAGGCGATGGAGCCACAAAGACGCATTCTGTTAGTAAGGATGAAAGACATTACATGTATACATATATAGAGAGCTACCTCAAATTCTAGCCTACCGAGAAACATTTAGGAAAAGTTTCTAGAAATCTAATAATGTTAAAACTAACTATAATTTTACCAGTATTCCATATCGTAGAATAGCAAAGATTTGATGAGATTTCAATTTATTTGCAGGCGTTGTTGGTCTAATTTTCTTCCAAATCAATTACAGACTAAATAACATGTTTCTCTTGTTGAAGTTAGTTCATTTCTTTTCTAAAATAAACCTGAGATACTTACCCAGTAACATTGTATTCGAATATCTCATTGCTTCCAGGCCTACTTTATAATCAATTATAACGGGAACACTTTGATATTTTCCACCAAAATTTGTTTTTGTAGAGTAATTTTCTTCGACGCCGGGAAAAAACGGAAGCTGAAAATTAAAATGAAATTAGGAAAATGATGCATTTGCAAGTTAGAAGAATGTTGTATATTGAGACAGATTTTTGCTGACACACAATTCTAAATTCAAGCAAGTTTTTCAATAAAAACACTGCAAAATTAAACAGTGAAACATCGTCGGAAAGTGAATGGTTCACTAAAGGAGGAAGACGAAAAAGTTTATGGGTATCTAGCTGAAGGTTTGTTATATTAATAATTCCCATTACTTAGAAAATTTCAGGAAAAATGTTTTACTAATCAAAATTACGGTTCTATATCCTAAATTTAATCTAATGCACACAAATGCAAGCACACACATAATAAGAATAATAGACTTTTGCGGATGTTATCAAACTTTATATATATATATATATATATATATATATATATATATATATATATATATATATATACACTCCTCAAAACAACCGTGTATCACTCTTTTTCTTTCTATTTATCTATCTGTATCTCTCTATAAATAAATATATATATAGAGACATTTTTATGTTTAACATTCTTTTTATAGATACAAATATTTAAGTAAATGCTCTGTTTATAATAAACAGTATTAAACAACATTTACCGGCCTGAATGTCTGAGATATTTTCACAGAAAATATTCATCCTCCGACAGGATTCGAACCTGTATCCTATACGGAACCGTTATTTAGCTTGACGTGCCTTTTCCGATTTGGCCACAGAGGAGCGTTCGGTTAGCAAGGTCGAATTTACTGTATATAAACTTCAATCTTCCATGAATCTCTCACGTACATTCATATCTGCTCATGGCGTATCAAATGTAAACATATATATATATATATATATATATATATATATATATATATATATATATATATATATCACGATGTCCAAATGCTGAGGAGCCTATACAGCACAAGCAAACAGACATACAAACAGAAGTACACACACACACACACACACATATATATATATATATATATATATATATATATATATATATATATATATATATATAATTCTGTACTTCTGTTTGTATGTCTGCTTTATAGGCTCCTCAGAATTTGGACCTCGTGAGCTGAAATTTGGCATCCTTTGGTCCCTGTGAAGGTTTTTCGGCCCTCCCCCGACAGGTCGGACGCAACCTGCCCGCGGTTCAAGTGCAAATTTTAATCATATTGATCAGAAAGCTTGAATTTGAAATTCTATGGACAAAGGGAAGGCCATTAATCAATGGCCTCAGTTTCACTTCTTATCAAGCCTTCAAACGATAAAGGCCTTTTGCTTCATAAAATGACAGTGACATATATCAAACACATAACAGTTCTTCTTAGAAACAAGTTGTTTTAGAAGCAACTTAGTGAATAGAAAATAAGGTAACAAAAACCTACAACTATATATAGCACATAGTTGCACAACTTAATTCAAGAAAAAATGCCAACTAAGAAGGAATTATTTTTAGGAAGCTAAATTGCCTAATACTCTTGAATTATTATTTCCTGGACAAGAATGTGCTTCTGTGTACAATGAGAACTACTTAAACCTATTACCAATAAGCATCCTCGGGCAGTATGGCAAAGAATTAATGACTAAAGTTTGCTCAAACATCAATGAACAATATCAGAATCACAAGTTCTTAAGTGTAAGAGCAATTTTGGCCATAAAAATATTACTCTGAAGTCCATTAACTTTTGAAAATACTCTCCAGAGAGTGTTACATCTATATATCCATTGAAATGAAATTTTCCAGTTTTCGATCCTTCAGAGGCTTTGAATTATCCAAATGAGTTTTTTAACTCATTAGATTCATCTGGACAATCAACTCACAAAATAGATCGCAAAGTTTGTTCTCCAATAATGTTATTAAGATTTCCAGACCCACCAAGACTCTGTAATGGAACCAGAATCGTAGTTAGGAAAATTATGCCACACCTTATTGAAGCAACCATTGTGTCAGTATTTGGTAATGATTTTTTCATCCCAAGAATATATTTGATCCCAATTGATGTAAAAATTCTTTTCAAGAGATTACAACTTCCAATGAAACTAAGCTATAGATAAATACAAAAAGAGACCCTCTCTTTTTTGCTAGCATACACCTGGAAAAACCATGCTTTATGTTGTATGTTCAAGAGTTAGAAAGAAAAATAATCTGCTTGTTTTCACTCCATCAAGAAAAAAAATTGTTTCTAAACAGGATCTTTCATGAAGCTGTTTCCATCATCATTCTCAATTTTGCTGAACATTTGTATATTTTCATATTAGAATCAATTTAAAAAAATTGAATTTGTATTGCTGTATTTACATACGATACTAAATTAGAATAATTTTAGAAGATAATTAGAAAATTGTATTTGAATTGTTATATTTTCATGTTTTTAATGTTTTGTTTGACTTTTCTTTCGCTTTCAGAATACTGAATTTTACGTATTAGGATTAGAAATGTTTTAAGATAATTAGAATAATGTATTTGAACTGGTATGCTTTAATATATGCTATGTTTTGTGTTAATAAAGAAGTTTATAAAGTGACTATATTTTATGCAATAAGTTATTTCATCTTGGGCAATGCCGGGTATATCAACTAATCTAAAGACAGACTGTTTCGCAGTTCATCAGTATGGCTAGACGTGCGGTTGCATCTAGCTAGGAGATAGATATATTTTATTTATAAAGAACAATATGATGAATAATTAAAAAAAAATTACCTCATTTGCCGAATAGACTATTTCGGCAGACGATAAAAGTGGTCGTCTGTCTTTTCAACGCCGATTTTATATATATGTAGAATATATATATATATATATATATATATATATATATATATATATATATTTATATATATATATATATATATATATATATATATATATATATATATATATATGTATAATAATATATATTTTCATATATTTCTATGTATATGTATAATCTATATTTCACCCCTAGCAAAGCGTTAACGCCACGAAGAGACAAGGAGTGAAAAAAAATGGAAAGTCTATATTGATTCTCTAAGCGACTTGAGTGATCCGCGTGGGTAATAGTAGTGCACTTGTTCATTACTAGTGAGTTTGTTCCTCACTAGGTCTCCCATATTTGTGGATTTGTGCTAAAGCTAGGTTGAATAAATAACAAATGAACCCATTTTTTATGTCAAATTTAATACGATATAATTGTGTGCTAAACTTTTTATTTCATTATTTTTTTTTTCAGAAAGATCTATTTGTACGAATGCAATATGTTCTCTTTGTCTGAATTTCAGGGATGTGGTGTCATCACTATTTACACTATTTATATATGGGCTATTGTCTATTTCAGCTGTTGTACACTCTGGCCTTCATCAGGTGTATATCGATCTTTTTAACCTACAGGAAATCCCAAACTGAACCCATTATTTGATGTTTGAGGGTACACTGTTCTCGTTCCACTGCCAATTACTAGGGACATCTCGTCAATTATATATATATATATATATATATATATATATATTATTCTTAGTACTCCTCACTTATTGCCCGTTTGTTTCCAATGAGTCCAGGTACACACTACCCCGCACAGAGATTGAACTCACAATTACTATGTCGACTATGTAAAGTTTCAATTTAAAATTTCTCTGTAGCTTAGCTCTATCTATATACACCTGATGAAGGCTGGGGAGCACCACGGCTGAAACGTTGTAATAACAACAAAGATGTGGACAATAGTCCAAGTGGAAATAGTGATGATTTTTTTTTAATGTAACGTTTTTGATGATTTGCTTTTGATTACTGATTTTAGTTGTTTCCAGATGGTGAGCTTGGGGTTTCAGATTTGAGAAACTAAATACAAAGATCCTTAGATGGCGGTGTTTTATTTTCTGCTGTAATATTTGTGAGGTTATTATAACGGATATCGCTTGGGTGAGTCGAATCGATGAGCCGAGTTCAAATTCGGGGCTCGTATGATACGATCATTTTGTTTAAATTTCGAGTGCAAAACCAAACCTCGAAGAAGTCCTAAAGAATCCTTATCATGACAGAAGTCCGTGGTCAAATTGGTAACGTCATGCTTCGGCTATAGGAGTGGTTTTGTTGCAATCTACGGCAAGGGTGTGTTGAGGTTGGGAAAACACATAACCGATTGCTCTCATAGCAACCACGGAAGTAATAGATAGAGGCGGGAAATAGACGGTAGGTAACAAAAATAACATTGACTAGGAAACCACAGGGCCTTAGAAACAAAATGCCCAGAAGACCGACAGCACAAGACGCCGTGTCTTGCCAACTGTTGGTTTTCCCGTTGCTTTTATTAGCATGAGTCATCTTACAAAGACCCAGGTCATGACCAATTGCAGCGAGGTCTGTATTTAGACATGCCAAGATGTTCCGCTGATAACAGGAAAAACCTGGATGTATATGGTGTTGACAAACATGTCTGCGTGCAATCCAGGGCCTCTTTTGCGTCTGTACTGGTGTGCGTTTGTCACAGGTTTTCCTGATGGAAAAGGGGATATAGTTTCAATTTCTAGTGTGAGATTTATTTAGTTTAGTGTGACTTCTCGATCTAGGCTCGCTGATATTAATTTTACTGTTTATAAAATATAAATCACGTATACCCAGTAAAAATAAAGTTTATAGCAATAAACAATAATGTGGGTATAAAAATATATATTTTAAATTAAATATAAAACGCCTCTCTATTCCCACCCGCTATGAAAAAGTAGCAATGTAGACTACGCTTTCTAACTTTAGGTGCAACCAGTCTACTTAAAGGGAAGATCTTAATTCAATTCCGTGAAGAAGGTTAGGGGAACATACCTTACAATCTTACCAAAGAATGCATTGACAATTTAGCGAATAATAGAGAAAAATATATTTGTGGAGATATGTGTTCGCCTACGCCTTGCAAGTAAATGGCTGCGGTTTTTGTTTTGTTTTATGCAAGGATAAGATCTTTAATTTATAATCTCATGTTGAGTGAATGAGTCGCTTCTGAGATAAAAATCAAGTGGATATATGGAAGGAATACATTTATTTTACAGAGGCACGTATTTTAATGAACCCAAGAATATGCTTTCCAACGAGTAAACCCGAATTTGTTTACATTGCAAATAATCGGAAGCTACAGAAAAATGGTTAAGCAAACCGAAAATTTAATTAATATTTTATCATTTTCTCTTTCTAAACAGACATTCTTTCCGTTACTTAAAAAGAAGGTAAATCTGCGTTTTTTTCCTTTGTTTATTATTCTCCCTAGTTTCGTACTTTGTTTTTTAAGATGAAGCTAATTTGTGGTTTATTTAGAAGCAAAAAATTAGATTTTCGAATGTTCTTTTTTCTTCGAAGTTTATCAGTACATTTTTCTACTTTACAAAACGATCGAAAACAGAAAACATAGAAGCTAATAACTAAAGCATAAATCTAATATATGCTTATGTTTCTATTTCTTTAACTAAACCGGAATAGCTCTCAAGTTTCAGTAAAAAGGAGACAATTGTTTTAAGCATATTCCGAATAGAACATTCACATCTGGCACACTCACATCTACTAAAAAAAAAAGAAATTTCTCCCATCATGCAACAGTACCTCTCACGGTTTAAGTTATAGTAAATCGCCATCTTCCCCATCAAAGCTGAACAAAATATTATCAAGCAAATAATACAACAGATTTCTTTCAAAGCACCAATACAAACAATAGCTTTAAGGTCTTAAAGAAAAATCAAACTTTATAGCAAAATAAAAAACTATAAAAACTCCCAACTAAACTAAGGAGAACACTTCGGACTTCTCACTGAACCATGCTAAAAATAAAAATGCAAACTCAAATAACCAACTTGTATTAGAAATTGCATACATATAACTTGTATTAGAAACCACCATCTTTTATCACTAATTTAAAAAACTTTCGTCGACTAACCTGTATACAAACCTATCACTGATCCATATATAACATTAAGCTATACCCAAAACTACAACGATTCAAAAACTATATATGTCCTTAAATAATACTATAGTGGTTGAAGGGCTGTTAAGACGAAGCAAAACCAATCTATTTATTTATTTATTTATTTAGCCTCTGAAATAAGTTTAAATATTAAATGAAGCTCAGGAAACAAACTTTAAAAGAAATATTTTAATAAAGAAAATAAAAAAAATGATTCTAAATAATACTTAAAGGCGTAATTTTGTTTCTATATATTTATTTATCATCTGAAAAATTTCGATTATTCCCGAATTTATTTCCAAGTTACAAAAATTGTTATCATACCAAAAATTTCGTCGCAAAATTGACTGAAAACAATCGCAGTAATGAAAATTTGGGAGTCCAAAATTTCAGGATTGCGGGTCCGGATCCAGCCCATAATGTTTTTAATTTGCTCACAGAGTCGACCTGATTCCAAAACGTTATGATATATTGAGCCACGGTCTCTAAAAGTAAAGTTGAAAATGTACGACACAGTCACACACTGACATTCACATTTATTATATAGATATTATTATTTTACTGTAACTTAGGTATGGGAATTATCATCAACTTTACTGAAAAGCAAATAAATGAAAATAGCTTCCAGTGTTTATTTTCCTAAACAGAAACTAAATTTATAATATATTTATATTTCTTTCATTTTCATAATTAAATTGGCGAGATAAAAGGTTTGTTTATAATCTATCCCATAAGTTTTCAATTCCATTCAAGTTAGGATTCTATGAAGACCAATTCAAATTCTTATAAGAACAATTGTTTTCTTCGAGATTGCCATTGCGTCAATTATGCTCTATTTACAACAATAATGATCAGGTAAGCTTTAACACTGGGTTATATTTTTTGTGTACTTACTTTCATTTGGCTGATTCATTTTCTACAACTTATCAATCTTTTGAAGGTTATTTAAAGCCAGAAAACATTTTTAAGTTGTAAGAGTCATTTGTTTTATTTTTTGGTTGGGCAGGTAATAATGGTTGAGTGTTATTAGTCTTAGTAATTAAACCATAGCTATTGAGAAAATAGGTGAATTCATAGCTTTCTGAAGTCTACGCGTAAGTGAATATAACTAACACAGCGGGAATTAGAACTTGGTTTCTCGATAAAAAATTATGAGCAATTATACATTAAACCACCCACACATCCATCGAAATTTACCTGGTATTCAAAAACGGTCACTCATCTAGGTACTGGCCAGGCTCGAGATTGCTTAACTTAAGTCATTTTACTGGAACCAGTGTTTCA
>CAHIKZ030004061.1:1202500-1265000 GCA_903632075.3 Acanthosepion pharaonis
AAACAAGTAGAAAATAGAAATATAAAATTAACGAATGACTAAAGGTAAACGGAAGAAAATGAAGTAGAATCAAATAAAAAATGATTTCTATTTTTTCTATTTTCTATATATTTCTATATTAACTTTCTTACATATATATATATATATATATATATATATATATATATATATATATATATATATATATTTAAAAAGAGAGAAACGCAAACGTTTTTGGTTATAATCTGGATTTGTTTTAGTGAATATATTATATTTTATTCTTTTATTCTTCTATATATATATATATATATATATATATATATATATATATATATATTATTGTGTGTGTGTGTGTGTTATTAGGCAGCATTTTTTCATTGATGCGTGTTCCATTAAATAATATGGACAAATTTTATATATTTATTTTATGCAAATTCCTCTCATATCTTCTGATAAGCTTAATAACATTACCAGCGAAAGACGAAAGAAAATCACCATATTGATACATGTTTTTTAATCCTATCTAAGCTTTCGGCTTACATAAGTCATCATCAAAGATGACAATAATATTACAATATATTAAACAATACACGGACATGGCAATAATTATTGTTTGTTTTTGTTTGCACAGAAGATTTCCAAATTTTTGCATACGAAACGCTGGAAGCGAAAATCGCACCGCGGCTCATGATATCACACATGATCACGCGAGAGAAAAAACGAGAAGTATTAAGTATGGAACGTCGTTGGTATAAACCAATGGTTTCTGTTATCAATTATAAGCACTTGAGAATATTTGTGGAGTTTTCATATTTTTTTTTTTTTGTTCAGGTTGTTTCAACTAAAGATTCTTGAAGCTATATACATAAAACAGTTGAAATCTATTATTAAGCTTATCAGAAAGGTATTTGCATGAAATAAATAGACAAAACTTCTCTATATTATTTAATGAAACATGCATCAATATATATATATATATATATAAACAGAGATTTATACCCAAAGAACTGATATGTAGCCTTAAAAAAATCAGACGTCATACCTAAGGTACATTTCGGCCAACACCTTTTCAAAGGTATTGCTTGACAGTATAAATGAATATAAAGACACACTTAATAAAATAAATGACGACGGAAAGATGGAACGCGACTAAGAGGCAAATTTTACAAAATTAAAATTAAACAAGGGAGGGATGAAAAATAAGTAGTTTCACAAGAGTTTAAAATAGAAAAAGAGGAATTCACAAACCCTCCAAAAGGCGTAAGGAACGTAAAAAATGTTCCTTTTGTCTACACATGCTAGGCTGTTGACACTTAGTGAAAACGGCTTCAGAAACTCGAAGATGGTGTATTTAGCGAGCACTGTGTACAACTGAAAACCACGTGTCTTCGTATTCAGAGGCACAAGCATGGTTATCAAGCAAATGTTGACCAATTTCAGACTCATGGACTGTCTGAGTAGTTCTTATAGGCTGGCTAAGACTACCAGAACGCAAAAAGGCGGGAACATGCTGCGCAAACCGCGTCTCGAAACATACAATGGTTCGCCATATGTACGCCGCGTCACAACGGCATTTGAATTTATAAACAACTAAATTTTTATGAGAATAGGACAATCAATCTTTAGTAAAGGCCAGAATCAAAGGTCTAGTCTGAAAAACTGTGCGCAATTTAACCGCATTATAGGAAGACGAAATAGACGCCGAAATTTTGTCCGATACTAGCGGACACTTCCTACCAAGCCAAGGTAATTTTAAATATATAGTGCACTAACTAGGGCCAAACACCACAGGTTCTTTAAACCGCCTGATTTTGCTATCAATAACACGCCTGATAACATTGATGGGATATCCATTACTTTCGAAAATATTCCGAATTTTAGTAAGTTCACCATCTATCCGTTCAGTGGAACAAATCATGATAGCTCGATGGAGCAAAGTCGCAATCAGACCAATCTTGCGGGACTTAGGAACAAACGAATTCCAACTTGTGTATAGTCCAGTAAATGTGGGCTTACGAAAAACATTGGTAACGAAAGCCTCGTCCTTGCGTTCAACAAGGACATCCAAAAGCGGGAATGCTCTATCCTTCTCAACTGTAAACTTAAGGGAAGGATGGAGAGAATTAAGTTGAGCCAGAAGATTTGTAGTTATCTCCCTTAAACTGTGGAAAATATACGTTAATTTTGAAATCTAGAAAACCGCATAATGCAATTGGACATGAAAAGCAACTGAGTAATCAAATGCTCTCAAAAACGATTCTCCTAACTTTCGCACCATATTATGTTAATTGCGTTCATTCGTATAAATTTCGAAATTACAATGAAATCACAACGGATACATGTGACAATGATTGATGTTGAACTCAAGTGTTATTTTTATTAAATAGATGTTGATTTCATAGGTTCTATCTTCTCTCTCAGCTATCGGTTACATAGCAGGAAAAACTTGACTGTTAAAACTTTTTTGGCGGCTAGCCTAGTCTGAATTAATATTGTGAAATTAAAACTGTAGACAAAACAAAGCGAAACGGCTCCATTTTCTTTCTTCAGAAATCAAGTCTATTCGCAAATATTAAGGAAATGAAATCTATGGAGAACGATGATTGCCTTTATTAATAATTTCATTAAAAGCAAGGCGATAAGGCCACTAAGGCACAAGAGTTTACTAGGAGTGGAAGAGAATGAGTAGATTTTAGTGAGGAGAAAGGACAATAAAATAAAAGTGGTCAGAAAGACGGAAAATGCCCATTGACATGACATTTAAACATTTTAGGTGACAAGGAAACAAGGATTAGGAAAAGAGTTCCACAGGTGAGAAGTGCAAGAAAAGCAGCTATTAGGATAACGCATCAATGTATTCAACAATAAAAATCTAATCTTCTTTATGTTTTGTGTCCCTTCAAGATTTAGGCGATCATAAATCTCCACGTCTTCCTGTTCCTTGTACTTCTTAATACTTTTTGTTATTTATCCCAAACCATGTTCCGCCATCCACTTGCTCGAGTATAGCGGTGTTTCCCTCAGTCCCGCTTTCCCAAAATAAGTCCCGTGTGTATCAGGTTTTCCAAGCCCCCTTTCCTCATTACGTGCCCCAGAAATTTCTACTGCCTCTTTCTGATGTTAAGTATAAGTTTCTCTTTTGTTTCCATATTATCCATAACATCGTTGTTCACATGTTGGGTCCACGGTACCATTTGTTGTTTCACGTCTGTTCTTCATCTTCAAGGGGATTGTCATGCATTCGCTGCCATGCAGGAGGACAATTATTACGTAACAGTTCAGTTCTCTTTTCTTTGTTTCTGACTAAATTTGTCCGTCTCTTAATACTCCGCTTAGGTTTTGGAATGCAGCTTTGGCTATCCCAAAACTTTTTCAGATTTCTATGTCGTACATTCCGTCTTCTGTTAGAACATTTTGGAGATATCGAAATTTTTATACGTTTGTCATTTTGGGATCTCCGATTTTGTAATTTGTATTTTGGACTCACCCTTTTGCTGATAACCATGCATTCTGTCTTCTTATAGTTTATATTTAGTCCTTTCTTCTCGTTTTCCTTCGTTACTTTCTGTAGGAGATTTTGTAGTTTCCTTTCTGTGTCTTTTACCAGCACTATGTCATCTGCATAATCTTATATTGTTAAGATTGTTGTTGCCAATAATGAATCCTGCTAGTACTTCTAATTATCTGATAACTGTCTCTCTGTATAGTTTGAATAAATCCGGTGAGAAGGCACCTTTTTCTATTTTTGTATATCTGTTGAACTCATTTTCTCTCCGTATTCAGGCGGTTTGCTGCCAATAAAGATTCTTGATTATTCTAATGTCTTTCTCGAGGAGCTCAAGGTTGCTGAGCAGCTCTAACAGATCTTTGTGGCATACTTTGTCGAATGCCTTTGTATAGTCTAGGAAACACAGGAACATGTCCTTCTGCATTTGCGTTGCACCATCTGATAATATCTGAGCATGTTCCTTGCCCCGGTGTCGTTAACGAATCCGCCCCGTTCTTGTCCTATCTCAGATTTGATTCTGCTGCACGCTCTGCAGTTGTACACTGCAAAACCTATCCAACTGCGGATGCGATCGTCTACCTGTTATCTGCAAATTTAGAATGAAACTACGGAAACTGAAGAATCCTAACGCAACACCCAAATTGCAATACAGCAGATTCTTGAACGAACCGAACCTTAAGAAGAAATATATGGACAGTGCGAAAAGAAGATATGAGGAACAAAATGGAAATGTAACTCGAAGGGGAACACAATAAGAGAAACTTTAGTGATATCAGCGAACGAGATCATCGCAAAGAAAAATGGACGAATAAGAAAGAACGAATGAATGATATATGAGATACTCGACATGATGCAAATCAAGCAGAAAACAAGGCCAAGACACGGAAAGGAATATAGAAAACTACACAAAGAAATAAGGAAGAAATGCAGACAGACTAAAGAGGAATGGCTCAACGAGAAATGTGAACCAATAGAATAGATAGAAGATAACTAACATGACAAAAGACATGCTCATCAATGGGCGGCATAAAATCCAAGGACGGAACGCTGATATTAAAGAAAGAAAAATATTTCAGTGATGGAGAGAATATATAAGTGATCTCTTCCACGATGAAAGAGAACAACTGGAAATACACAGGAATATCGACGGAGCGGAAATATTAAACCCAAAATGGAAGTTGCACTGGCCAAAATTGAGCGGAAACGAGGCAGCAGAGTCAAATGAAATTGTAATAGAGATGCTGGCAATCTTGGACGATTTCGGCATAGACCGTATCACAGAAGTAATAAATGAAATCTACAAGATTGGTAACATACCAGAACCTAAGCCAATCTAATAGTTCTCTTAAATTCGTGCATTTGATGTATCAAGGTGGAGAGATCATTAAAACAGCTGCTATGAAAGTATTTATAGAAAAGACAGAGGACAGCCACGCCACAGCGGAGGGAATATTTACTGAAGCCTAGATGTCGGGTTAGGACCGATGACATCAGAAACTCTTCTTTGGACTTTGTCAAGAATCTCGAGATAGAGAGTCGGGTGACCACTACAAATATGGCAACTTTCAGAAGAGTGTTGACATTAGTGTTAATAATCAAGACGCTAATGCTGATACCTTCTTTCGGCGTTTACGAGAGCAATATTGACAAAAATATGAAAATAGAATTGAATGTATCAAAAATTGGCAAAAATTGCACTACCAAATATTTTAAAAAATTCATTTAAACATGATTGTTGTTAACTCGTTTCGTACAAATTTACTGCATCCTCTGAAATAGATAAATAGTTCTTCCAGTATTACCCAAAGCTTCGATACTGCGTGATTTCCCACCGTAAGAGTCGATTGAGAACGACATGGCTTGCCCATTGCGTAATATTAACTAGAAACCTACCTTCGTAGGGGCGTTAAAAAGAAATGATATAGACCGAAATTCGAATACAATTTACTGAGTTTTGACAATATATAGCACTTACACACGTAACAACATGAAAATATACAATGACATTTCGAATCAAACTCGGAAAATATATTAAAACACTTAGGCTTTAATCTATGTCTGTTAATTTTATTTCTCTTACATGTATCGTGTCCGATCATGACATGACTGATCCTGGCTCTCCACACCTTTCCGTCTTTACCTTTACCTTACTAATCTTATTAATCCTACTAATCTTAGTAATTTTTTATTTTTACCATCCCTCAAAGTCTCTGTTTCGCTATCCATTTACACAAGCTTTTTAGATAGGTAACTCTTGCCGTCAATATGTCTTGTCATTGTCAAATTCTCCAAGCCTTCTTTTCTCATTACGTCTCCTAGGAATTTCAACTCTTTCTTATTCAAAGTATAAACATCTTTTTTTTTGTTTCCATTTTCCTTAAAACTTCCTCATTACTCATATGTTAAATCGATGATATTCTCAGCATCCCTACGTAGAAACACTTCTCTGTTGCCATAAGTCTTTTTTTTATCTTTGAAAAGATTGTTTAGTATTTAACGTCATATAAGAGAACTGTTATCACACAATGATTCAGCACACCTTTCTTTGTTTCAAAGCAAATGTCTGTGTTTCTTAATGCTATGCTTAGGTTTTGGAAGGTATCTTTAAACTCTTTCAATGCGTTTTCGAATTTATTAGTTTATCACGTTATCAATCTAAAACTATCATTTTACGGAAGTAAATTATTTAAGCTGAAAATGAAACTGACGTTAACCAATGGAATCTCTTGAAATTTACCATTCTATTCATTTGTGAAAATGTTACAGTATTATTAGCGTTTCATTAATTGTTGGTAATTTTTACCGGGTTTATCTTACTATGTTTTTCTTTCTTACGATTGAAATATAAAATAATAAAATATAGCCCCGATTTTAGTATACAATAAGTTTCATATTTGCTCGGAGTCAATAATATGAAATAAATAAAATGAATATATAATTAACTAAACAATTTAAAATAAGCAAGTAAATAAGTGATAATTTTGACTATTGCAATAGTTTAAGTGTCTTGAATTTTCTGAATCATATGATCGTTGGTGAGTTTATTCGATTTCCAAAGATATTATTGCAAAATTATATATTCTAATGGAGAAATTATATCAAATATCAAACATTTTAACTTTAAGCTGATATTATACTGCCTCACGAATATTTAAATGTTGTCCTGTTCATAACGGACTTTAACATAACACAAAATTTAAAATTGAAATTACTTTGGAATCTATGATTAGAGTTTATGTAGAATATATAGATGATATCTGATAATAATTCAATAGATTAATCAGACGCTTTGATCTTGATGGATAATGTTCTGCAAAATGTTGAAGTCAAGTGAACTTTTATTTATTGACTATTGTCGCTCTAGTTTTCTGTTGAGAACTTTCTTGGCAAATAGCTATGTACGCTGTCAATATGGTGGAGGGTTTCCTACATTAAATTCAACAGTCATGGCGGCAGGTTCTGTCAACGAAATCAACAACCACTTGTCTGTGACCAATACTGGCTCTGGTTTTACCTGGTCAGATATGGGTTTCGTCAGGTCTACTTTAACAAGACACGCTACACATCAATGAATACTTCTTCGGCATTCAACCCAGATACGTTGTGGGAAATGGTTAGCTGCTCATTTGTGCAGTGGTCCTACGACCACACCCCGATCATAGGACAGATGTTGATACTGATGATCGTGCGAGGCAATGCAAGTTAATGGCTTTACGGCATGGTTTCTTACACCAATATTCCAGGAAGCTTGAGGTATTTGACGACCAATATATAAAACGTATTGAAACTCCCTGCTGATTACATTTTTAAAACATAAAATTGTTCATAATTTTGGAAGATATATTTAGCGTAAAATCACATTTAATTTATTTCTAGTGTTAGTGATGTTCATGGCAAAGTAATGTGTTCTGGAATATTATCAAGTCTCTAAAGAAATTCTTGTAGTTAAACTGAAATGAAAGCTTTACAATATATCCGTCATAGTTGTTTATGCCCCGAAAGTACAAAGTATAGAAGAAATTGAAAATATTTACAGTACGCTAGAAATATTAAAATCTAACGTCAAATCAGCACTAGCCAAATTGAACAGAAAAAAAGTAGCAGGACCAGATGGAATTGTAATAGAGATGCAGGAAGCATTAGAAGTTTTCAGCATTGACAAGCATACAGGCATAACAAATGAGATATACAACAGTGGTGAAATACCGAAAGACCTAAATAGATCCTTTTTCATAGCACTGTTTAAGAGGACCGACGCAAACGAAAGTTAACTCTGTCAAACTATCAGCCTAATGAGCCAAATAACAAATTTTTTATGAATTTTGGTGAATGTCGCTCACAGCAGAATTAGACCGGAAATATTGCAAGAAGAAAGTGGATTCATTAAAGACACTGGAACAAGGAATGCAATATTTATGCTCAGACTGGTATCAGAAAGAACAATGAAAAAGAATGTATACCTTAGTTTTATAAATTATCCAGAAACGCTTGATTAAGTACGACGCAAAGAACTGCTAGGTAACCTTGACATATTTAGGAAGGATATTAGAACAATCCAGAACATGGCACCAAAAGCACCGGCTACGGATAGAAAAGGAATTCTGTAAATATACAAAAATAGAAAACTGTGGTAGACAAGGATGTGTTTTCTCACCGGACTTATTCAACCTATACAGTGAGGTGATTGTGAGAGAATTAGTTGTCCTACCAGGATTCACTTTTGGTGGTCACAATATTAACAACTTAAGATATGCAGATGATACAGTGTTGATAATAGACACTGAAAGGAAATGGCAAGAACTTCTACAGAAGACAGTGAATTAAAGCGCGAAGAAAGGACTAAATGTCAGTTGTAATACAGAATTCATGGTTGTCAGTAAAAAAGGCGTAGCCCATCAAGTAGATTACAAACTGGAGATGCCAGAATCAAACAAGTACAATAATTTAAATATACGTTAAGTGTTTTAACAGAGTACGGAAATTACGACACTGAAATCCGAAATCGAAAATTAAAATTAAGAAAGATATCTTCATAAGCTAAGCAAAATATTAAAAACAAAAATATATTAAAAACAAAAAATGAAAAATTTCGTTAGAAACAAAGGAATTCGGACTGAAGTGCCACGTAATACCAGTCCTCCTATATATAGTAGTAAATGCTGGATAATTTCCTCAAAGATGAAGAAGAGATTTAAAACAACAGAAAAGTGGTTCTACAGTAGGATGCTGAGAATACTATGGAGAGAACATATGGGTAATGACGAAGTTTTAGAGAAAAAGGAAACAAAAAGGACATTTATAATAAACATCAGCAAGAGACAGTTGAATGGATGGCGGAACAAGGTTTAAGAATGATGACAAAAAGACCATATTTATTAAGAGTAACAAAGGACAGGAAATTGTGGAGAGCCTTAATTAGCAATGTCCCGAATGGACACAGCACATAGCAGAAGAATATATTCAGAACATGTGAGCAACGACGAGGTTTCAGAGAAAACGGAAACAAAAAAAAACACATACTTAGACCTGGAAGTGGGAATTTGGATTTCTAGGTCACATAATGAGGAAAGAGAACTTGGAAAATTTGACACTCACGAGATAGACGGAAAGCAAAAGGGACAACAGAAGACAACTCATTACCTACTTACGGAGTTTGAGTAAAATGGATGACGGAAAATGGTTTAGGAGATATTAAAAAAAGACAGAACGTATTAAGAACTACAAAGGACAAGGAATATTAGAGTACCATGATCATCTATGTCTTGAAGGGACACGGTACATAGAAGAAGAAGATGGCGAAGACAACGTTAACTCTCGTGGAATATTCAACAATCTTCGACCACTTTGCCAGTGAAATAGACGCGATCCTCAATCATCATCATTATCATCATCATCATCATCATTACCAGTCCTATGATCGAGTGGGGTCGTAGTGTTGCTGACCAGTTGAGTACCTGACCAGCTCCCAGTACATGTCTTAATTGCGAGCCAATAACTATAGCTAAACCAATCCCTCTCGGATATTTACTAGTCTCCAGTTCAAATTAGGAGACATCCCTTACTAATAATCATTCCACCTCCCCCCTGATCCGCCTCGCCTCATAATAATAACTGGAGGCTGAGTATTTCTGAGTATTTCTGTCTATTAGAAAATTCCTATTGGAGACACCGGCTCCGACACAATTGTGTATATTCAACAAAAAAGAAACAACAATGCTTTTTACTTGAAAACTTGTTGTCAGCAATGTTTTTTGTGCTATTTAAAAACAATATAACGTTGTTATTTATAGTAATATCTTTCAACGATATTATTGAACTATTTTAGCATCCAACGATGTTATATTATATTTAATAGTAACTCATTTCCTGATATTTGTCATCTCCATGCTGGCGCGATAAGAAAGTGATTCCTCTTGTAGGACGTTCAACAATATCGTCTCTTTCGACCTCGTGAACTGAACGTGACTCTTCCTTGCAGCCCGTTCGAGTTGTGAGACGGAAACAGTTACATTTGTCTGTCTTCTCGGCGCCTCACACGACAATAATCAATGACTCACTGCTGCTTTTTAAGTATTCCTTTCTACTATAGTCTGTAGCTAATCCTTGTTGCAGCCACCCGATTAGACAGATTCCCATTTATTCAACATCCACGATACAACAAAATTTTGTAGTTAAAATATTGCTCTCTCCAAAGATGTTATTCTACTTCAATATTTATTTGTTGTTTCCAGAGGCATAAGTATAAAACATTAATTTCGAATTGTCCGTCGTTCATCGATTTTGATTCTGAGTACTCTACAACAGTCTCCATGTTCTAGATCAGTATTTCTTAAACGTTTATCAATAAGTGTCTCCTGCTGTCAAAATAAATAATAAATTATACGGAATTCATCTTTTATAGCAAGATAGCACTTAGGTATTAGTGCAAAAATAATTTTAATATTGTTTTCATATCTATTATGAATGCCAATGATTAGAATGTTATTTTTTTTTCATTTGATAGCTTATCTGTCTATATTTCTGAGATCAGGTATTATGTACACTATTTACATTATTCGGACTATTGTTCGAGCGTACAACGGGCGAAACATTGTGTTAAATATGGCAACAAAATAAGGACAATAATCCGAATAATGTAAATAGCGTTGATAGCTTGTGTTTTCAATGCGATGGTTAACTTGGATGCCTTCTGGTTAAGGCTCTTACTCTATGTTCTATGCTGCTTAGATGTCATCGGAGATGTCCTCGTTTGGTTATTTACAGGCGGTCTCTTCGTTTAATAAGAAGCTATGTATGTAACTGTGTTGAAAGAGCATTCAGCTATAGAGGAATTTGGAAAACCGATGAAGTTTGATAGCTGTAGATACCTATCAGAAATTTCCTTTTCGTGCCAATGTTGAATATTTTTAGAAAATTTGGAAAACAAAAAATTGATAGATGCCCACAAACCCTTAATTATTTTTGCCGCCCTTCAAATGAAATAAAACTTCCCAGTGCCGTTTTTCAGCATAACAGAGCACACAAGGGAGGGTGGGCACTAAGGCACACGTTGGGAAACACAGTAAATAGAAATTAAGCAACTGTTCTAAAACTACGCTTAAGAAGCTGATCAATCAGTTCATTTCTATTGTTGTAAGTTTGATACTGACAAGAGAACCCACCAGTTTATCCTTGTTTCGGACTAAGGAAATAGGAATAGCTATAGTGAATGTACTGTACTGTACTGATGCGGCATTCACCCTGGGCGGATTGAGCCGGCTTCTTCCTGTTATGAGAAGAAGATTCTTGGGATAAATTACAGAAGTAGGGTACCCAGGCCTACTCGGATAACGTTCTTGCTTGCCGCGGGGTTCCCACAGACGCAGACACAGGAACGACCAGAAGCCGCCGGTTACCGATGCAGACGCTCCTTGGATTTTCACCAGAGCCCTTGTTAGCCGGCGTGTGTGTCAGATCTGTCCGCCTTGGGTGGCCCTACCAGGAACGAAGTTCCGGGCGGCATAGCTCTGACGCTACCGTTTACACCCCCCCAGCGACTGTGAGGTAAGGGTTGGACTTTGGGGGCTTACAGTACCAGGTGTTCCCAAGCGGTCCTCCATCTAAGTACTGGCCTGGCTCTACGCTGCTTAACTTCGGTGATCGTACGAGAACCGGTGTTTCAGCGTGATTTGACCGTAAGACAGCGTGATTTGACCGTAAGACTTAGTTATAGTGAATGGAAAACAGAAAACAAAGATTATCATATCCAACGAGACGATGCCATACTTGACAATAATGCCGGAAGGAAACGAAAAGTTATTTATTCAACTTTCATCAGTGTTCAAACGAACGCTGATATGATTTGAAGATTGTGTCTATAAAGTTTTAGTTTGTCGTCATTTTTTATTATGATTAATTTTTGGTTTTGTATTTCATTTCTCAATGTTTTCATTTCATAAGGCTACAAAACATCATTCTTATTTGAAAAGAATCGCAAGGAAAGGGAGCAAAACGAGAAACACCTTCTGCTTCTGTCGAGGACAGTTACAGAGTGTAAAGACGCAAAATAGTTATAACTGACAATGAATGGCTTTCATCTAAAACATTTGAATAACTATTCCGATTAACTGTTGTTGCATATCCGCCTCTAGTACAAATACTTAGTGCAGAAGATGAACCGAAATTGAAGACATACTCATATATATATATATATATATATATATATATATATATATATATATATGATGGCCGGTCATCCAGTACTTGCTCAGCAGACACCCACTCAGACACATTTATGATTATTCGAAACATTAGAGCCCAACTATTATGATGAATAGACCATAGTTACAGTTGTTGTATGAGAATGCAAAAATCTGGTGATATCAAAAGTTTTTGAACATGGTCAGTACGTTCAAGACCTCGGTCACAATGACTTAATACTTCGTGCTATCGCAACAATCGCCGGCTTCCAAACGGTTCTATCTACCCCAGAAAGTTAACATTCTAAACCCTTGCCCATATATATATATACATATATATATATATATATATATAGATAGATAGATAGATAGATAGATAGATAGATAGATAGATAGATATGCGTGTATGTGTGTTTTAATTAGGATATAGAAATCCCGACAAACCTTTTGAATTTAACAAATGGAAGCGTTTCATGAAAGTGAGATTTGATTATGCATTTCGCCATGTCAGGATTCATTAGATCCCAAAATCTATTTGAGCATAGGCACAAATACACACATTTCATTCCTTAGTTTTGAGATCTGATGAAGCCTTGAAATTCGAAATGTATAATCAAATCTATTTTCAATCAAATCTTTTCAGTTTGTTATATATATATATATATATATATATATATATGATTATTTATTTAAAAATATGATTCCAAATCGCTACATAAGAGGTCTCATGTTTCAAAACAAGAGCCGAAAACTTCAATATAATCCTTTAAATTAAATTGAGTTTAAATTAAAATGGGCTCCGTTCCATCTTCAAGCGAAATTTTTGTTGTGTGTGTGTGTGTGTGTGTGTGTGTGTGTGTGTGTGTGTGTGTGTGTGTGTGTGTGTATTGTTTTTGAATGCACACATAAGTGTTTGTTTGAAACATCACACTTACACATACACATACACAAACACACACGCATATATATATATATATATATGTATTAAGGATCCCTTGTTGTTAATTGTTAATTACATAACTATATATATATATGTGTGCGTGGGTGTAATTAACAACAAGGGATCCTTATATATATATATATATATATATATATATATATATATATATATATATATATATATATACCCGTCTGCTAGAGTGGCTAGCTATCCATATTATAGACACTCTCTCTCTCTCGCTCTCTGTCTCTCTCTTTCTCTCTCTCTTTCTCTCTCTCTTTCTACCAAGAAGATGAGACTCCCTATTTCTGACTCTCTTTTCTTATATAATTGTATCCATGTATATCAGATATTGGATAATTGTAGTTCTGAAAAATACAGAAGCTCTCTCTCTCTCTCTCTCTCTCTCTCTCTCTTTCTCTCTCCCTCCCTCTCTTTCTCTGGCACATTGGTATTACAACTGCCACAGAACCAACTGTTGTTTATACTGCAACTACGATAGGCAGAACTTGGTGAGAGCCTGTGATCAGTAGTTCAACGAGGTCAGTGTGCTTAAAAACTCCGTCACGAAGACTAGTAAATTCAGGTTGGCACAGCCATCTAGAGCTTTTGAAGAGTTTCTTGAAGTCATATTTACTCACGATGTTAGTGTCGACCCAGGGCATGTCTTTTCAGGTACTTCCCAACGAAACCGCACATTGGGATGGTCCGGCCAGGCGTATATTAGCAAAATGTTACTATAAAATTTCTCACGCAGAAGCATACGGAAACACATAGATATGTACGGCTTCAAAACAAAACTGATCTCAAATAATCGTCTAAGAGAACACTTTCTACTTCCATCAGCATGGCTGATGCTAACCTCCAGGACAGTGACTCGTTGTACATTTCTTGTGCTATTTTTTCCCGCTGACATGAAGCGGAATGATTATATTGAATCATTTGCTAGGTCCACTGCTGGAAAATGTGGTTCACTGTGTCGTGCAAGACAATTTTTCCCGCCCGAAGCTATCTTGAATATTTATAACTCTTACAAACTTTGCATTTTGTTGCCAAATATAGTCTGGTGATCCTGTTATATATTTACAGGTTCTTGATAAAATCCAAAGAATAATGTGCAATTTCTTGCAACTAGACTTTAGTTACTTTCCCATCGCCATAATGTAACTTCCTTCTGCATTTCCTATAAATACTTTCATGATAAACTTTTCTTTTCATTAGTTTAATTCTCTCTTCCACCCCATTTAGGTGACCAGAAATGTCAGTACACTTTTCGGGCGTGTTTTTCGTATCTGTTTTCATGTTTGAATAAGTATGTATTAGAGTGTGTGCTTGATCGAATGATTGCTTAAATTATTTAAGTCCTGCATTAATTTCGTCCTCTTAACTGTCACGATTAAGGATTAGTGGGTGGGTATTACTAACACTATTTTGTTTAGTTTTTTTGTATATAAATTGTAATCATTGAATTTTTCATTGTGGTTTCATTTTTAAATATTGTTAATTTTATTAAAATAAATTGTACATCTTGGAACTAATTAAAGCTTCATAGGGACTTGAGGTATTATGGTGACTGTAATAAGAATGGTAAGTAAGAATGTGTTGTTTTGGTATAAAGAATACTGCGGTATATTTGGGTCAGTAATCGTGGCTAGCTAGGTTTAATTATATGACAGAATAAGATCAGCCTTCCCCATCAACATTTTGACGTTGCGCCGCATTTTTGTATTTTACAAAATTAATATAACTTTCTTCTATGGTACCTAGACTTAACGAATTTAAGCGTGGTGCGTGATTGGCAAGAAGGTTTCATCATTTTACAGTTGAAATCGCTAGTTGTATACCAACAGTTTCTTTTCTCGCACGTCTCGCCTGTGAAAGTTTCTTCCGGATTCTTCCTTTCCAGTCAAGTTTGATCTTCAAAGATGCAATGTCAATCGCCGCATTGTGCCTTCTTAATTCCTGATCATTTATTGATCTCGCGCCTTTAGGCTTTTCTTTTTCTTCGCACTTGGTGAACCCTGCGTCTTAGTGCCCTTGTTGACTTGCTTGGCTGAAATGATTAAAAATACACAGACACATACAATGTAACATCCTTGAATATTATTAATATGACCCATCAAGTGAAAAAGCACAAGCATAAAGATAAACCTACCCGCACATATGCCCACACTGAGAATACGGTAAAAATTACACGTACGGTACAATTAATTATGGAATCAGATGCCATTTTATGCCTAAAAGACAGAATATGATCTTATACATTTAATAAATACTTATGATGCATTTCAGAAGAGTTTTGTTTAATAGATTGATTGATTTATGTTTGTTTTCATGGTTTATCATCCCTTTGTCGTCTAAATCCTAAACATATTTTGGATTGTAAGAAAAATTCATTTTTTCCGAACGAATATTGCAGAAAACAATGATTATTCAGATACATGAAAATATAATACCTTTATCATGTTATGACGAGTTGTTTCTGTAAGTCGTAATTTGTTTAGAACAAATTAGGTTTGTCGTAATGCGCATGCTCAATATTTACTTCAAACATGGTATCACCAACAACATCAGCAACAAGGCGAAATGATCTAATGGATTCAAGAAAACCGATTGTGAATACTTTTAATTCAGAAATGAGTCCTGCACTTTAACCTTTTTTCAGTGTCCAAATCAGTTGTACAGTACGAGAGACATTCATGAAATTCTTGAAAAATCGGAATAAAATGTTTAAATATAAGCTTTATTTCTCCGCTGGTGTTGCATCAAAATCAAGGTGTTTCTGAAAGTGATTATGCCAGCCATTTGTACAATCCCACATAATCGTGAGATCCTGAGAATGTAACTGTCCAAGCAGCCTTCCTTGCGTCATTAATGGTCTCAAAATGTGTAGCTCTGAAGTATTTTAACGTACCCTCATTCGTCCTTGCATTGAATATTGCTGTCCCATCTGGTTCACTGATTCTGCTATGTATTTAGAGATTCTTGATAAAATTCGAAGAAGAATTTGCAATGTTATTGGTCCTAACCTAGCATCTAGTTTCACTATTTTGCCAGTGTTTTTTCTATAAAGCCTTTCATGATAATTTCCTTTGTGGTACATAGATTTATGAATTTAAGCACAGTACTAGATTAACAGCAAGATCTAATCATTGTACACTTAAAATGGCTGTATATAACCGTAAGTTCTATGCTAACAATTTATTTTCTTAGACTTCTCTTCACTTTCGGAACTCTCTTCCAGCTTCTTCCATTCCAGTCAAGTCTGATTTTCAAAAGTTTAAATGCAGTGTCAATTGTTATCTTGTCTTCTTTATTCTTGTTATTTTAATATTCTTTCACTTTAATTTTTTCTTTTTCTCATATTCACTCACGCTCAGTAATCCCCTGCATCTTAGTGGCTTTATTTCCTTGCTTGGCGTGAAATCATTAAAAAAAACTAACGAAAAAAGTGTGGAAGTGCTAAATCAGGACTGTAGGGTGGGTGTCTAATTATTTCCCATTGAAATGTTTACAATGTTTTATTTATTTAATGAGAGAAATAGGTAGGAGCATTTTCATGGTGAAATTGTCTACTATGATTTTTGCTTGATTTTTAGATAATTTTCTCAAAACGATTTCCTAATAAACAGAACTTTTTTCCTCTCTAAACTAGCAAAATGGCCTCAGCATCACTGAAAACTCTCGCCATAACTTTTCTTTGTGACTGGCCTGCATTTACTTTGACTGAACAAAGTCCACCTTTTGGCAAGCATTGCGTTGACTGTTCTTTGTCTTTGGTATCATAATTGTAAAGCCAAGTTTTGTCTTCAGTTATTATTTGATTCCGAAAGCTTTTAGAATTTCGATCTAATCGGTTAAAAGCTCTGCTCTCGCTTGTTGCTGGTATAGTTTCAACAGTTTTAGTACAAAACGAGCAGAAATTTGCTCAACTTGAATTGTTCACATAAAATTGTGTCTACTGAACCAACTGAAATATCTATGTTAATAGCTATTTTTATTTCTATTACTTGTCAGTCCACATCAATTAAATCTCGAACAGCATCGTTTTCTTCCTTACAATCGACTGATGATGGCGTGTCGATCCGTTTATCTTCAACTCAGTCGTGTTCTTCTTTGAAGTACGTTATTGCTTAGGTACCTCAGTGTGGTGTAATGGTTAACAAGTTTGTCTCGCTAGATAAGTTACGACTGAAAAGTGAGTTCGTTCCTCATTGGGCGCCCCATACTTTCGACTTCATGCCACATCTAAGCTATGCTTAGAAGATAACCAAATGTGTAAACTCCTCTTTGGAGTGGTTTGTAACACATCTATTTATCATCTCTCAGTTGCGTCTCTGTCTTTGGGAAGAGTGCACTCAGGGGCGACTCCATCAAAGGACAAAGTTTCAACTTAGGAAAATTATACAGAGAGGTGCCCAGCCCTGGGGAACAGCTGATCGAGGCCGCGCCCTCTCATTAAAAAAATACCTTGTGTCACAACTCGTGTTTGTGGTAAGAGAGAGTAAATACATTGAAGTACGTTATCGCTTTGTAAATCTCTGATAAATATTTCTCAGTCTTCAAGCTTTCAAATTTGATGTTATTTCTTTGCTTTAATTTTGACAGAATTTCTTCGGCTATAAAGAGGATTTTTTTAAAACTAGTATAAACTATTACGTAGGAAGACTTCTATTTCATATTGGTTACAAGTCCAAGTTTACTTTGCTGCAAAGAAATATAAAAATATTTGCTTTGTTTTCTTATAACATGGTTTTCTACAAACTTTTGAAGGTTTTTCGTACAGCATAGAAACGTATCGCTCGACAGATCATTGCAAATCTGACAAAGAAGAGGCCTTAAGTCTATAGTCTCTCTAAGATTGAGAGAAATGGTTGTCTGTGAATTCAAGAAGAATTATAAAATGGTCTCGAAAGATATTGATCCTGAAATGTCAAACTGGTGTATATATATATATATATATATATATATATATATATATATATATATATATATATCCTGCGTCACAGTAAAGTGTTGTTTTTTCTTTCCAAGGTCCACGCAATACATGACGTAAGAACCACTTATGGTAAAGTTTTACTGAATGAGGTGCGAGATATAAATATAAAGTAGTTAGAAGGAAGGGGATATTATGAGGATAAAATAAACTGCTAGCTTGACATGAAGAGTTTAAGATTGTCGTGTTCACGGAAGCATCCACGACGGAGTTTATTTCCACAAAGTACAAGTTTTCTGGAAAATGTTGTCGGGGTGGCACTTCCAATTTCAGTACAGAAGAATACGGATACGACTCCGAAAAATTAGTATAGCGAGTCCTAGTTATAAATATCTGAATCTGGTGGAACTAAAGATTGGAGTTCATCTGAACATTTACTATGGAATACAGATAGAGTAGCGGTATGCTTCCAGTATTGAGTCTGGGGGGAAAGAGACTGCTAAGTGGAAAGTATGTCACCCCCACTCCGACAAAACCACGTAAACAATTTTCATTTCTATCAAGCATGGAAAGTGGAGCGGTAAAATTAGCAGAACATTTTTTTTTCTTCTTGAAATAATCTTCGGCTCATTCTATCGTTCCACTTTCCAACCGTTATAGATTTGAACATTTTTTACGTGGTCTTTCAAGTGATCTGCACACGCTTACCTGGGAAAAGTGTATGATCTTTGGAATCCTGTTTTTTTTTTTTTTAGTTTTTTTTTTCAGAGTAAGGTGACTAAAATTGAATTATTTGATCGAAACCAGGCTAATGAACGTAGAGTTAAAGAGAGGTCATGAACCCAAGGGACACTATCTCTAGTGTAAAACATGGGAGTGTCAGTCTTGTGTTTCAATGTTTTTCGTGAAAAGGGAGCAGTGCATTTTTGTTAAATCGTCTGAACCAAGAACAAGTATGATTAGCCTGATATTTAAAAAGGAAATTTTAATAAAAAAGAAAAGAAAAACTTATTTATGACCCAGCTTAATAGACACTTAGATTTACAGGTGTATCTATAAACATCGATTCACTCAGTATTTATATTAAAAGCAATAATTTTATTATAAAGCGTTAGCATTTTTCAATACTCTTTAAATTTTATTGTTTTAACATTCTGTAATATTTCACATGATTTTAATTATTTTCACTGAATTTCCATCTTGCATAATTCAAGACAACAAAATTCCAATTTCATTACAGTAAATTAAGTAAAAAATAACAGATTAAAGATTGGATCTTTTCAACTGTAATTATTTTCAATTATTTTATTTTATTATTAATTTTAATTCATTTCAATTTTAATGATTTTCCCTGAATTTTCATCATTCATCATTCAAGATAACGAATAAACGTCCAATTAAGTTTAAAAAAAAAAAGATTGAAGGCTGTAGTAATTGTAAGAGTAAACAGAGCTCAGGACACCAGTAAAAGTGCTAAGCTTCATTCAACTAAACGAAACTCAGCTACCAAAGGAGTTACAAGTGAAATAGGCAACCGGGGCGAATACATTGCTTGTAGATAGTGAACATAGGATACTACTACCACAAAAGGTATGAAATCAGTTATTTTTACATTATACACAAATAGTATCTTTATAAGCGGGGGATCTTCTTTCGTATAACTCTCCTAAATACACTTTATTATCGAGAAAACAATTTGGTTACAAAGAAATGCTAACTTCAACGCTCATTGATTTCTCCATTTTAGTCAAACTCATACAACTAAGCCTGGGAACGCCTACCATTGCATGATAGTAATGTACACGATGTAACCATTTTATTCTTCATCTTTACTAAGAAGCTTTTGATAATATCACATTGAAATACCTGTTCTCGTACAATCATCGAAGTTAAGCAACATCAAGCCTAGTCAGTACCTAGATGGGTACCAGTACCTAGGTGCTTTAAGCTTGGCGGTATAATGGTTAACATTCAGGAATTGAAAATCGGAGAGCCGAGTTCCAATTCCAGTCGGGTTCATTATATTTACGAACACGCAACTATCCTTGGGAAATTTATTAATAATCTTCGTCCCCCCCCCACTCAGCTATGAGATGATTAGTAACTATTTTCTTGTTGTGTCGGAAACCTACCAACCCTCTTGAAGATGAACTTGTCTGCGTCTCTGAACAAAGACTTTAAATAGTGGCATGTCAGTTGACATGGGGAAGATAGATAGACAAAGAAGTTCTTAGCTGAGCTAGTTATTGACTACTTAGGCGATTTCTGTACCTTTTTACCAACCTATTAAAACCCTTTTTATTGTTACGTTTTATTTGGCGTTTGCCTCTACTAACCCCAAATCAACATCATAACATTTCTGGATTTAAATGACTTGAAAAAAGGTTTGATAAGCCATAATAACAAATGAATCTACTATGTTTCAGGTTAAACTTAGTAATATTATTGGTCAATATATATATATATATATATATATATATATATATATATAGAGAGAGAGAGAGAGAGAGAGAGAGATAACTAGACTCGTTTTGAAAAACCCTCGAATTTTTGATTTGCTAATAATCAAACCAATCTCGAGGGAAAAAAAGGTTTTAAATAAAGAAAGAGCTACAAACATGAACTTCTGCCGACAAAAAAAATCGCACAGATACAGGTCTGAAGCCCAAAGAAAAAAACCCGACACGATTAAACTACTAACTAACAAAAGAGCTCAATACAACCGTAGAGCAGACCTAGATACACCTAGTGAGCCAGACAAACCTACCTAGGTTTCACCTAAACGGATCGTCAGCCTCGTTTGCCTTACTTTCCCTGACGATCCGTTTAGGTGAAACCTACCTAAGGTTTGTCTAACTCACTAATATATATATATATATATATATATATATATATATATATATATATATATATATATATATATATCCAATAGGATAAAATCCAGTTAGAGCTCAATGTAAAAGACAGAGCAATAATATCATGTAAAAGGCTCAAACACTAATCTTCTATGGTTATAATTTATTACATTGGAATCGTAATCATGATCCGATTGATCAGATCTACAAATACAAAAAGAAAACAGTAATATAACTTCGGAGTTTGAATTTTGGCCTGATGAATTGAATCGTGATTACGATTCCAATTTAATAAATTATAACCATGGAAGATTAGTGTTTGAGACTTATATATATATATATATATATATATATATATATATATATATATATATATATGTGTGTGTGTGTGTGTGTGTGTGTGTGTGTGTGTGTGTGTGTGTGTGTGTGTGAAAATATATAGAAAATAGGAAAGAACTCGTTAGGTAAATAATCCAAAGTTCTTTAGTATTTTTTGTTATTATTTTTAAAAAATAGTGCTCGATACAAAAGTAGAGCATAAATATAATTATTTATTTAAAAATATGATTCCAACTCGATACATAAGAGCCGAAAACTTCAATATAATTATTTAAATTAAAGTACTAAGCTCTGTTCCATCTTCAAGCGAAATTTTTTTTGGAATAACTTATTTCTGAAATTTAGGTGTTTTAATAGCATATTCATTATTGAAATCAAAATTTCCATGGTAACGGCCAGAGCGATTGTTTAAATAGGAAGGGGTGTATGGTGTTAATAATTTGTATCAGTATAGAGTTACATTCATAGATGTCAAGTCAGGGTAAGGTTGGGGTATCTAAATTTAAAACGGAAGATGATTTCGCCTAGTCTGGTTTACGTGTCTATGGAGATTTATTTATTTTTTATTTTATTTCTTTCTGAAAGGGTTTGCCGTAACATTTGTTTTTTGACGACTTCATAAAAGGTTATCTTTTTTTGTAGGGTATTTAAACTATTTATTATGGCTATGGATTATAAAAATTATTTTATTGTTTGTTTGTTTTTATGCTAATTATTCAATGCAAAAATGTGATGATGTCGGCAAAAAACCGTTAACTCATGTCTATTGCTTAATAGATTTTTATTATTTAGAAACTTAGTAATAATAAAACTTAATAAATAATCATGGTTGGTAAAACAGAAGGGACAAGTAATGTCAGTTAATATTTTGGTAATTGTTGTAACCTAGAAAAGGTTACTGAATGAGGAATAACCAAAACGGATGTTGGAAATGAAATGGTAACATCAACAAAATACAATACTCGCCAGCGGCGTGAAGTAGGTAAACCACTCCTAGTGGTGGACTACTTAGACAACGGATTAGCTTCCAACATACACACACATATTTACAGTAGTGTCCAACGTATTTATGAGGATTGGGACATAACCATTATTGTTCATAGGTACAAAATTTAACATCAATAAGTCCTGGTATTAAATAAGTCAATTAATCTGAGGTGGAATATTGTAAGGGAATTTACCGAAATTGTGTTATGTTTCAATTACTTTCTACCACTTTTAATTTTTTTTCTTTCTTTTTTTTTTACAAAGGATGTAGAAAGTTGAGATATAGGTATATTATAATGCTTTTTTTTTTAATAACGAAATGAATGTGTGTTCACGGCTGTCTTCACATAGCAAAAATGACTTTATATTTTAATATTTTGTCAGAACCCCTGGATCGGCTTTACTCCCTCCATCGTGCCCCCATGGTTTTTGAATGAGTGGATGGGTGTTTCATGATCGTGTCACTTTGAAAATGTTGCCTTATTTGAATCCTCCGGAATACTACATTTATGTCGAGATAGAAGCTAACAAATAGGACCACAATACGAAGGACTGTTTGAAAATCTGGCAGTGTTAATAGTATTCTCAACACGAATGTGAACCTGATCCGTCCATACAGTCGCTTCTGTATGTCACATCGAGATCATTCTCTAGGCTGAGGATATTGTAGTGAATAAAACTTTTTTTTAATAAATCAATATCATCATCATCATCATCATCATCATCATCATCAAAGCTGTTTCGACTTGAATGCACAATGCAAATCTTCAGGATGGCTTCTTCTTTCTGCTTCAGGCACTTGTGGTTTATACCGCAACTAAGCTGAGCAGATCTTTTTGAGATTTGAACTGCGTTCTCCGCCAAGTTAACATAAATTTTTGAAACCAGAGTTATCCTTTTCGTATACTGGTTGACAACCACAACTAGAATGTGCAGTCTTTCCTGCTATTAAACTCCAAGAGATCGATACATACCTTTACCAAGGTTATTATTTGATCAAAAGTCAGTGCCAATAACCTGATCGGAATTCGAACTCTGTTCACCGATTTCTCGCTCCTCTCATCTAACTTCACATCCAGTTGAGCATATGTACATTTTTAATATTTTTTTTTCTTTTGAATACTTCCTGTCTTGATATTGTAACATCTTTCACTTTCCTGGCATACGTAAATGTTTATGTATTTTTGCTTGTCTATATCTCTCAAACAAACGCAAGCTAAATGTCAAACTTTATCTCTTTCTGTATAAAGACAGTCTATCGTATCTTGGATTTTTGTGCACGCGCGTGTTTTTCTCTGTGACTTGAAAACTGCTATAACTATAAAATTATAATTGAATGAAGAACTTCCCAAAATATCATCAGATTAGACGGCATCGGATATTTTTTGAAAAAGGAACCAGCAGTCCAGATTAACCGACCTCCTCAATATCCACGGGTATAAATTGTAGCCTAGACCAGAATAACTCCGGCGATATATTTGGACCTAACCTTCATATATGGTGATTGAAAATAGCCTTATCTGAATTATAACCACAGAGGTAAGTTTGTAAACTGCAAATGTTGCTCTTAACATTATGTGGTGTTTAATGAGTTCAAGTCATTTACAAGAACACATTCAACTGTAAACAACTATCCATATTTCTAAAAAGGAAGAATTTTTGCTCAATTACTACAGATCTTGGTTAAAAGTACCTAAGGTTACAAACTTGTTTATAAGAACACAAACCAGCAATAGTCATTCACAAAAAAATGGCTAGTTCAATCATGTTGACCAAAACAATAAGTATCTAAAAGTTAATCCAACTAATTTGCAAACCGAATAATCGGAAATAAATTGAGAGCTGTAGAATGCGCACAAGATATTTCTGTGGACATTCGACATTGCATGATACCGAATATTCCTGACTGCCATCTATACGGTAATATACATCTTATTAAATAGGAAAACGAGCGAGAATATTCTGGGCGTCTTCTTTATATGCCGTGTTCCCTCAGGACGTAGGCGATCATAGCTTTCCACTACTTCCTCTCCTTTGTAGCTCTCAATAATTTTTATCTTGTTATTTTTCCTAAACCCTGTCCCGATATCCACTTACTGAAGCTGAAGTATGTTATGCGTTGCTTTCCTTCGTCTCTCTTGCCTTTAATGTATTGTGAGTATTAGATTTTCCAAGCTTTCTTTCCTCACTATGTGCCTTAGAAATTTCATCTGTCTCTTCCTTATGTTAAATAGGTTTCCTTTTTGTTTCTATTATATCTAAAAACTCCATCGTTGCTCAGATGTTCAATCCATGGTATCTCCTCAGCATTCTTCTTAGAGCCACATTTCTGTTGCTTCAAGTCTCTTCTTCATCTTTGAAGAACACTTACTGTTATACAGGAGGAAATATGTCACATAACATTTTAGTACTATTTTCTTTGATTCTACCGAATGTTTTCTATTTTTTTAATACTCTGCTTAGCTTTTGGAATGCATCTTTGGCTACCACGCATTGTTTTCTTGCAGATGACGTTTATTCTTTCTTCTCGTTTTTCTTTACTATTTCTAAAAGAGATTTTTGTAAATTAATTTCCATGTCTGCTATCAACACTGTGACATCTGGGGCAAGAATTGGCTGATCAACTTTAACGCCACAAAAACTAAATTACTCTCCATTAACCACCATAGAGATCCTTCCCTGCCCCCCATTAAAATGTCTGATAGTCAACTTCCTGAGAGCAACTCCCTGCGTCTGCTCGGTCTCACGCTGACTGCTGACCTGAGATGGAACAAATACATTGAGTCAATTGCTTCTTCCACCGCGAGGAAAGTTGGCTCTCTGTGCCGCGCCAGGAAATTTTCTCCCCTGAATCGATACTTCAAATATATAAAACAACCATTCGCCCTTGCATGGAGTATTGCTGCCATATATGGGCTGGAGCACCTTCTGCTTACCTCGGAGTTCTTGACAAGATCCAGAGAAGGATATGTAATTTAATTGGCCCTGATCTAGCGTCTTGTTTGCAGTCACTCTCTCTCACAGACGTGCCGTCGCCTCTCTCTGTCTTTTTCTACAAATACTTCCATGGTAACTGCTCTGATGAGCTGCTCTCTCTGGTTCCCAGACTCCATGAATTCAAGCGCCCTACGAGGCTGGCATCCTGCTCTCACCCTTACACCGTAGAAACCTTCAAATGTAGCCGTCTCTTCTACTCCAATAGCTTCATACCTCGCACCTCTCGCCAGTGGAACACCCTCCCCAATCACTGTTTCCTGAAAGCTATAATCTCCAACTATTTAAATGTAATGTCAATCGACATCTCCAATTACCTTGATCTACCCACTATCCTTCTCCTCTTCCTTTCTCCTATCACTCTTATCTGCTCTCGCTCCAAATCTTCCGCAACCCCCTGCATCCTAGTGGCTTCACGCCTTGCTTGGGGCACAATGCTTATAAAAAAAAAAAAAAAAATCTGCATATCTTATGTTGTTAAGATTTTGACCGCTAATATCTTATGTTGTTAAGATTTTGACCGCTAATAATGAACCATAGTAGGACCTCTAGTTCTCTAAAAATAGCCTTATACATTAAATAAGTCCGGTGAAATGGTATTCTGCTATATGCTGCTATATTCTGAGCTATTTTCGGCTATCGGGGATATATTCTAGGCAAGCCCATTTATACGAGGGTATAAACTGGTGTAACCTAACTCAAACCTCGTTTATTAAAAAGCCAAGCCTTGAATAGATGATGCAAAGAAGAAGGGGGAGGCATATACTTAGCATCAGAAAGAGGCAGCTGAAGTTCATGGGATACATAATAAGGAAGGGGGGCTTGGAGAATCTGATACTCACGGGTCGAATAGAGGGAAAGAGAGACAAGGGAAAACAACGCATGACATACCTAGCTAGACCTTAAGCAAATGGATGACAGAACGTGATCGGGGGGGAGGTGGTAGAAGGAAAGAACTTGTTGAGAGCTGCAAGGGATAGAGGGAGGTGGAGAGCCACAATCGGCTACGGCCTGAAAGGACACGGTACATAGAAAGAAAGAAGCCTTGAATGATGCAGGGTATACTTTATGCCCGGGAGATATGCTCTTGGCTGTTTCATCGGTAAATATACGAAATTAAAATGTTGCCTAAAAGAAATCTCCAGGTCCATAGATCAATAGTTGTCATATTTTTATGTGTTTTAAAGAATCGAACTGGTTTGTAATATTCTCATCTTCATCAATCCGTCACTAATATTTCCCGCCAAATATTCTGAATGTTTACGTCACTCAAAATGGACGACCAGCCACTTAGTGTGTCAAGAGAATGAACTATTTTTTTAGTGCTGATAACCGATTGAAAAACACGACGTTATCGGGAGTAATTAATGAACTTTGAACCATTAATAAGGATGAATTCATTAAAAAAACTGAATCAAAATTAATCTCGAACTCCTGCGTCTGTTGTGTGAATAGAAAATTCTTGTTACCGTTTCAAACCTTGAAAATTACTGTTTTATGTTATATCAAATTGAAACTGTTTAACATGTGTTTGACTTCTAATGCGACATAATTCTTTCTCGAGTATGTTGCGATGTGTATAATGAGCTTGGTTTTAACAAAAAAGTGATCAATTTTTTTTAGTCTTTACACCATTTTGAACAATAAAGACCAAATGTTGAAACAACGTTTTTTTTTCTTGTTCCTTCTTCGAATCAAGTCGTTTTTATTTTATTCCACCTGATTTAGGCTAATGCTAAGAGACGGAGTCATTTTTTAATACTCGGCATTTTAATATATATATATATATATATATATATGTATATATATATATATATATATTACAATGAATCATTCATACAAAAATTAAGTTAGTAAAGTTAATGAGATATAATGGCGAATTCACTTCGATAACTATATTTAAAAATGCATTAACCCACTAAGCAGTCGATGAATATTATGATCATTGTTTTTTTGTTTTTTTTAAATTATAAACTGTATTAGGTCTTCCTTAAAAATTTAAATTAAATTATTTTTTTAAAAAATCACTCTCTCTCTCTCTCACACACACTCACGCTGTGTGTGTGTGTGTGTGTGTGTGTGTGTGTGTGTGTGTGTGTGTGTGTGTGTGTGTGTGCATGTTGTCCTACTAATCCCTGCATAGAATTAAGTAAAATCACCAAAACAGCTTCAAGGTTTCTGCATAATATCTTCTTCTCTATGTTGTCCATCAATACTAGCACAGAAGTTAGCTGCAATACAATTTTTCTAATTCGTATTATACATATATATATAAGAATAAAATGACGCGGATAAATTTTTGGACTCTATGGTGACTGTAAAATGACGACTGGGAAACTACTGCCCGTATATGCCAGCAGGAAGAGTGAGCTACTTGCTGGAGCGATACAGGGAACCGACTATTTGTCCAGCATCTTTAGTGATGGATCAAATGTACAAGTTCCTCTTGGATTGAGTTTAAGTCCCAATCGGCGCTCAAGGAACGTGGCATCATTAAGGGACAAAACTCGTACAGCACGATCAGTGAAAGTTCTGAGCCCGCTCGGTAATAATGGAACGTCAATAGTTTTTTTTTTTTTTTTCGAGGGATTTAACGAGATCATTCATTTTTTTTTTCCACACTGAACTGTTAAATGTAGATCAAATCAAAAAATAGGTGCCAATCTCTGATCATCCAGAGTTTTGGAGGTCACCTATATACCGTTGTATATCATCAGCATAGATATTTACAAATGATCGGAGTGTACTCTTAGGCAGATCATTTATGCAAAGTACGAAGTAGAGGGTTTGACCGAGAAGCGAACCTTGAGGGGGGGGGACTGCGTTGATTGTTTGAGACTCATTTGACTGGCCGTTAACGAACACCTTCAGGGACTTACCCGTTAGAAAAGACATTATAATTGAGAATCACTCTTCCATTGATTCCGTAGCTAGAGAACTTGTACCGTAACCCTTTATGTTACACCTTGTCAAAGAGCTTTGAAATGTTTAATGCGATCGTCCTTGCGATGTATTTGTTGATTAAATTTACACGCAATGTTGTCCTTTTAAAAAAGGTAACATAAAAATTAGTGAATTTCTCTCTCAAAATGAATTGAAACATATATATATATATATATATATATATATATATATATATATATATATGATCGAATGGATAAATATAGGTAGGTATACGAAGGTATATATTCGTCTCTCTAAACCAAAATTTATATTTTTTTATTTCCAACCTTAAAAGTTAATCTGGGCTTAATTTCAAATTCAAAATGACTCTAAATTTAACTTAAATATTTTACAAGCATAATATTGCACCCCAACAATAAAGTATCACGCCAGAAACAGAATTTTGTTTTTAAAAAAAAGCTGCCAACCCAAAATAAGAATAAAAATAAAAGTAATAATTCTAGCACATAAAAATTGCTTCGGCATGATACTCGGAGTTGTGCAATTAATGTAAGATATTACGTATATTTCTTTATATTATATATATATATATATATATATATATATATATATATATATATATATAAATGTAAATCAATAAGTCTGTAGACTTATAATGAAAATAGTATTTATTTTACACAATCATTTTATATTAGTCAAATATTCTTACATTAAGTTACGCCATATATATATATATATATATATATATATATATATATATATATATATGAAGATACATCAATAAGTATATAGCCTTATGATGAAAAAAAATCTTTTTGGAAAAAAAATAACACCATTCATATTCTCAGAGACTCTCAATGAATCACAATACGTGAATAGTGTACAATTAAGATTTCATTTCAAATTCAGTTATATTCAGTGTCCGACAGACTACGGATATATTCATCTTGCCTTGAATATATATACACAGACACAACCATACATGCACACACACACACACACATATATATATATATATATATATATATATATATATATATATATATATATATATCATATGAAATGTATATACGTATAATAGGTCATGTGCCAGTTTGTGACTACTCGAAATGGCATTTTTTTATTAAGTTTTTCTTTTCAGGTGTCATGGAACTTGGAAAGCCGACGTCGAACTGTATGATGAGGTTTCCAAATTCGTCCGGCTCATTTGGCACCGGCATTCCTTCACGCGGAACAACTTTCTCAAAACCCGGTCTGTAAGTGAAAAAAGAATAAAAACGAATGAACAAAGTCTCAAAAAGATAATTCTCTTTTTTTTTTTAAAAAAAAAAAGGTCTTTTAGCACTCTTTTCTTTGTTTCTTCATAGCAGTTACACAGCAGTTCAGGACTCTTTCCTTTGTTTCATCACAACACTTACATAACTATATAAACACTCTTTTCATCAGTGTTTTGCTTGCTTCTAACGAAATATCTCTGTTTCTTAATACTTGCCTTAGGTTTTTGAATCCACTTCGGGCTCACATTTACTCCGTTTTAATTTGTCCCAAAAGACTTGATTAGTATGAAAATAAGGTACTTGGGAATGCTGAGATGCATAATTTTCCTAAATATATTAAGCGAGTCGGTTTTTCCCTAATATGTTAGAGCTAGATAACAGGAGAGATCAGCTGCTTATTTCTGGTTATCACGAATTTTGAAGGTTCATCCATATATTAGGTATCATCAGCATGGATACTCACAAATGTTTGGAGTATACTCTTAGGCAGGTCATCTCTGTAAATCAAAAAGTGCTTTTGTCCGAGAAGTGGGCATTGTTTTGATTGCTACGGCTCCTAAGGACTAGCCATTGGCAACTACCTTCAGGGACAATTTAGCTATATAATGATGTAATATGTTGTCCAGTGCAGTAGTTTTAATACGATTCTCAATAAACATTGCAGATTTAAACCATTTTATCTTATAAGTTTTGACCAGCAGTATTATGGTGTTATATACAATTTATCTATTTTTTTTTATTTTATTAATATGATCTAACAAATGATCTAAGAAATCTTATTCATAAAGTAGCCTTTTTTAATCTTTTACAATTTTGTACAGTTTTTACTTATAGTAAATAAATAAATACATATTTTAATTGATGTGATTTACAATTAGAATTCTAGTTTGAATATATTTTTCATTCAATATATCTGATAGAAAAGATATCAAATTTATATGGATTTATTCTTGATATAGTAAAATTTTGAAAAGAAACGAGCGAAATTTAGTTTTTTCTGTACATTTTTTCAGATGATATTTAAAATTAAATGCTCAAAAATTGGTAGGAGATATGAATCTAATTAATGGTGGCAGTACTTTGTACAGCTACCCCCCAGATTTTGCATCGAATATAATGTAGATGTTCTTTAAAAAAAGTGTAAAATCAACCTGCCCTATTTTAGAAATGTTGCTGATAAGGTTCAGCGTTGTATTCAACATGAAGTGAGCATTTTGAACATGTTGAATAGTTTGTTAATCATAAAAAATCATGTTGTTTTGATATGACAAGACTTATAAACTTGTTAAACTATTGTAATTTATTTATGTTCAATAAAAATTAATAAACAAAATGGGCGCTACTTTTGCCGCATGTACGTATGTGTGTGTGTGTCTATATGTAATTATCTATATATAAATAAATATTATAAATATTTTAAAAATAATTATTGTCTATTTTTGATATCCTCAAAAGAACTTCAAGCTATAAAATGGATGTACATATGGTGTAATGGGTCGCGTTTCAGGATGAGAAATCAGAGAGTCAAGTTCGAATTCTGGTCGGTTTTTATATATACACTGACGCGCAAACTCCCTTGAGAAAGTTATTAATCCGTTCACCATACTATGGTTTAAATAGTATGACTTTTATCTTGAAAAATTATTATTAATCTAAAAATATATTTAATGTAACATTCACTCGCAAAAAAAAAAGAATTATTTTACAATCCCTAATATGTTTCGGCTTGAAATAACATACGGAGCGTTGATAATCCGTCAAAAAACGATTCAACCCATCAAGCCTTAACAAGTTTAGACACAATACCTCTAGTGTGCACTATTATACTTGTAAAATCTACTATCCTCCTGAATGTCTTTATTATTAGACGTAAAGCTGAAATGCGGCGACCGTATTTTCTCCCCGACGAGCCAAATCCGACAGATGATTTTTTATCAGGCCATTTGGCGTGATCCGTTGTCGCAAATTACATTCATCAATTACAGACGCTCCGAACATTGTAAACAAAAAAGAAAAAGAAAAAACAAGAGAATCGAATGCTTTATTCGAAGGCTTTGAGCAACTAAGTACATAATGGTTTAATTCGTTTTTTTCCGCTGGCATTTGGCAACAAATTTTGAATTAGGAAAAGGGCGTCAAAACACATGGGTTACGTAAATAAATCACATTCCCAATTTTATACTGATCTGGATCGTTATAGAACGAATGTTGGCAACCATTCAAAAAAACAGCACGTTCGTATTAAAGTAGGAATTAAGTGTTCTTCCGCTGTCATATTCGGTGTGCTTTCCCCGGATGTAACGTTAAATGCTATTCAGAATAAACTAAGATATTTGGATCCAGAGACACGCGTATACAGTTACATTTATACGCCTCTGAATTTTTCTCTACTGGGCTATAAGAGGATACACACACACACACATATATATATATATATATATATATATATATATATATATATATATATATATATATATATATACTAGCAGTAGAGCCCGGCGTTGCCCGGGGATATAACAGTAAAGATAGATCAAGTATCCACCATCATAAAGACTGAAAAAATAAAATTGACAAAGATTATTGTTTAAGGTTGACGGACACGCATATCTGAATTAGTTGTTTTTTTTTACGAATTGATCAAACTCAAACAAAAACATTGTTTTCAATCGTTATGAGTCCTACCGATTGAATAGAATGTTATTATAAACAATTGTCTTGTAAATGGAATATTTAAAGCATTCTGAATGTAAAAATAAAGAAAAAAGTGTGCAAGACAATAAGAAACACTACATGCCAAAAAAAAGTGAAGTTTTGTTGAAATCGGTTGAAAAATGTAGGTAGCCTTTCTGTAATCTTTTAGTTTTACAATTTATGATTTTTACTTATTGAATACAGTAAAAAAAAATTGCATATTTTCCTTGTGGTGATTCATAATTAGAATTCTGATTTGAATATATTTTCCACTCGTTGTTTCTAATACAAAAAATATTAACTTTATTTGGGTTTATTAATATGATCTAAAATCTTATTCATTTAGTAGCCTTTCTGTAATAATAATCTTTTACAATTTATGATTTTTACTTATTGAATACAGTAACAAAAATTGGACACCATGTGTATTTAAAGTAGTTTCCGGTTATTATTTTTAGTTAGGACTTGTGTATGTTTAGATTTCATTATCTTTCCCTAAAGATAAAGAATTTATCCGATGTTTGTATTCGTACAATCGGTAGAGATCGTTAGATTATTGTTTAAGGTTGACGGACACGCATGTCTGAATTAGTTGTTTTTTTATTTTTTTTTATTTTTTACGAACTGGTCAAACCCAAACTCAAACAAAAACATTGTTTTCAATCGTTATGAGTCTACCGATTGAATAGAATTTTATTATAAATAATTGTCTTGTAAATGGAATTTTTAAAGCATTCTGAATGTTAAAAATAAAGAAAAAAGTGTGCAAGAGAATAAGAAACACTACCTGACAACAAAAAAAGTGAAGTTTTGTTTTATCGGCTGAAAAATATAGGAAATCCGCTCCCATATTTAAAGGAACCCACAGACACAAACAACCCGATGTGAGTTGTCCCCCTTCCATTTTCACGATGTCTCTTAATCGTGTTTTCAAATTGATTTTGTGCAAAAACAATTATATTTTCCCCATTTTTGGCGCTGTTAGAACCACCACAAGGTAATTTTATGTAGTCCTGTGAAGTTTTGTTGAAATCGTTTGAAAAATCAATATATAAAAATCCGATCCAATATATAAACGTTACACACACACACACACACACACACACACAATCTGCGTTTTATAATAAGTAAGATACACGCCTCTGAATTTTCTCTCCTGGGCTATAAGAGGACATTATATATATATATATATATATATATATATATATATATATATATATATATATATATATATATATATAAATTTCAACCGACAGTGGCACTGGCTCCTCGATGAACGAATGCCGAATGTTTCCATATAAAGAAAACTATACCATTGCTATAGAAAAATGAAGTTATATAAATAAATTTCGTACTCTAATAAGGAGGACATATATTTATATATATATATATATATATATATATATATATATATATGTACTCTATATATGGCCTTACAAGTGATTATTAACTGAAATTTAATAGCAATATTTAATTGCAGAATAGTTATGCATTATGATTAATATTCATTATCGAATTAAGTACATTGACAATTAAGGCGGTTATGTCGAAAAATAAACATTTGTTGCTGATAATAAATGCTCTTTTCCTTATTAGAGTACGAAATTACTTATATAACTTCATTTTACTATGGCAATGGTATAGTTTTCTTATATGGAAACATTCGACATTCGTTCATCGATGAGCCAGTGTCAGTTGAAATTTATAATATCTTATTAAAATATTTTTTCACGAATGTCCAGTAAGCGTTATTGCTCTTTCTAGTACTGACAGAGGCTTACTTCCTAACATTTAGATTGTAGTAAATGTAGAACCTCAATATCTTTTGCTGTCATGATTTTCTCTTCGAATGATATGTGCTATTCGCTTTAGTTGTTGCTGTAGTTGAAAGTCCTCAAGTGATGCATGTTTCTGTTATTTGGTATAGTGCTTTGTTACCACTAGTCCAACAGCTCACACGGTTCGAAGACTTACAGTGTTCATTGGTTCGAATTTATTCAATGATCTGCGAAGACAGTTGCATGAAGTTAAGTGTTGTGAATTTCCGAATGTGTTTCCATATGGTAATCTCGAAATGAGGAGTGTATTTAAGGTCAAGACTGTAGCATTTATGTTAATGTTTTGGTTTAATAGCATCTTGCAGTGTTGCGAGAAAGTACTCTTAGCAAGAATATATATATATATATATATGTGTGTGTGTGTGTGTGTGTGTGTGTGTTTAAAGCGAAAGATGGTTCACGAAGTGGAAGAATTTAAAGTCGGAATGGCAAACTTGTCCGAAAAATCCGACTTTCTCCTCTTACTTAAATTTAGTCCAAAATCTTATAATAAATATAGTCAATCTTATTGCCAATATTATTTCGTTGGCTTATTATTCTTCAAATTTTATTAAGCATCTATTAAATCGACACACACAATCCGGCAGGATTCGAACTTGTATCTCCTATGGGAAACCGTCACTTTATCTGACGTGCCTAACAGTAGCACTTATGGTGAAACAAAACCGGAATAGTGCCTTTTGACGACACAATCTCGCCGATTCTCAAACCATCTATATCTCCTCTGTTTTGTATCTTAACTGAAACAAATAAAATTATTTTTAGGAAATGGATTAAATCCGACATTTTATTTTTAATTTATTTTGTTTACACGTTCTTTTTTCATGGATACACATATTCGTGTAGGAGCTGTTTTTCTTAAAATTATTCTTTATCCAATTGTATCTACCGGCCTGAATATTTGAATAATCCTATCAGAAAAATATGCGTCCTCCGGCTGGATTTGAACCTGCATTCCCTCTGGGAATTGGATCTGACGTGCCTAATCGCCCGACCACGTAGAGCTTTCGAGAATCGGCAGAGAGTGCGTGTTCAAAAGGCACTATTCGGGCTTTTTTCTGACTGTAACTCTTAGTTTGTCTTTGCGGGATTCGGATGATAATATATATTCTTTTATTGTGTGTGTGTGTATGTGTGTGTGTGCGCGCGCGTTTATGTATATATATGTGTGTGTCTGTGTGTGTGTGTTACAGGCATTTTGATTTATGCATAGTTGTTGTAATTATGTTGATTTGGAGACGTTTTTACGTAACACCGTTTACTATCATATATATGTCGTGGACCACCTAGACAGGAAAAACATCTTGTGCGACGAGCAGCATGAGTTTCGATCAGCCCAATCCATTTCTGACGTCCTAACTACCATTACACAAAATTAATGTGGCCCTTGACAACGCACACACCGCAAAGACCATAGAATTAGATTTCTCTAAGGCCTTCGCAAGGTTAGCCACAAAGGTTTGTTACACAAGCTCTCCAGTTATAGAATCAAAGGAAGTGTTTTCTCTATTATAAAATCCTTCCTAACAGGTAGATTCCTGAAGGTAGTTATTAACAGCCAGTCCTCCGACGTTCTGGAGGTTGACGCAGGCGTTCCCCAGGGGTTGCTTTCTTTGTGATGTACATAAATGATCTACCTAAGAATATACTCCGATCATTTGTAAATATCTATGCCGATGATACGAAGATATATGGGCGCACCTCTAAAAGTCTTGACCCTCAGAGATTGGCAGCTGACCTCTCTTCCGATCTAACTCTAACGTTCCAGTGGGGAAAAACTGGCTGTTTACATTCAATGCCTCTAAGACCAAACTGGTTACATTCTATCACCGCCGATCAGACTCCAAACTACGACCAGTCACAGAGGAGGCCCAGTGCCTTGAGGAATATTGGGCCTCAAGCCCAAACCCATTCTCAAGTGGAACTCCTATATACGATCCATCGCTAAAGATGCAGATAAAATGAACAGCTCCTTGTACCGCTCCAATAAGTACCTGACACCTCATGCTATCCTCTGCGTTTATAAGAGTCAGATCAGGCCGAAAATGGAGTATTGTTGCCATATTTCCCAGACCTCAATCTCCCATCTTGATAGTGTTCAAAAGCGTCTCCGAGTCCTTGTTGGAGAAAAATTATTTTCTGTGCCCCAAACTCTCTCACTCTCTCTCTCTCTCTCTCTCTGTCGCTCACAGGCAGGCTGTGGCGAGTCTCTCACTGCTCTATCGCTACTACCATGGAAAGTTCTCAGAAAACTACATTTCTGCCAGGTCTAACGTTCACGACTAGGACCCGCCATGCCACTTACATTTTAGTAAACCACCCACATTCCCTTCATATTCCATCGGCGAGAAATAAGTTCCACTCAGATTCTTCCCGCCAACCACAAACCTGTGGAAAAGACTCCCAAGAGGATGTTTTGCCAATCACTGCAATCTTAACCTGTTCAAGTCTAGAGTCAACCGTTATCTTCCCCTTCTATCCATATAAACGAACCCTTAACGGAACCTTTTACCTTGAGTGACACTCGGACTTTGCACAGGGTGAACCCTACTGTAAAAAAAAAAAAGAAAAAAATATAGTTTAAAATGTGCTACACTTATAAAGGGAGAATACTCAATATCAGAGATACAGCGTTAATTGATGTGAAGCTCGCATTGTAGAATGAAACAGACAGTAAACAGGCAGTGTTAATTCAGGTCTACACTGTCTATATTTAGACATGTCTATATTGTGTGTGATTGCGTGTGTGTATTTAAATGTGAATATAATAGCGCTGTAAAGTCTGCAAATAACACTTTCATTACTTCCACACAAACGACAATTATTTTAATTTCGCACGCATCAGCATGTGATAATTATTAGCTAGCTCGTCTGACTAACCAAAACTAATGAGCAGGGAATTAAATTCTCAGTGCGTGCCCGAAACACGAAACACGTGGATTTGTACCAAATACAGTTAAACTTAATAAATGAATATTGTTTCCTGAGTTTAAATGCACAAGATCCACTTCTGCAGATAATATATTCTAAGATTCATATATATATATATATATATATATATATATATAAAGATAAAAAAGAGAGATACCATGTTTATTTATATACGTATGTTTACGTTAAATTACATACATATATATATATATATATATATATATATATATATATATATATATATATATATATATATATATATATATATATACATATATACACATACACATATATATATATATATATATATATATATATCAGGGGCGGAGATGGGACTAGTGCTACTCGTGCCCGGCACGACCAATAACTCGGTCAATGTTATTCAAAATGGATTAAAATCATCCATTAATTTCAAGCAAAACATACTTAGGCTGATCTCAATTAAATTACGTATCTATTCAAGTTTCGATAACTAAGTAGCCAAAAGTTCATAAAATATATCTGGGAATAATACAACGATGCTGTTTTTGAACGGATGGCCACCGTCAGATCTATTGAACATCCCATAATATCGGCTATAATGTTGAACACGCGCAATCCGTGCCAAGCACAAGAAAAGCTTATAATAACAAGTAATGTTAGAGAAATCTCGCTTTTGGCTGTAGCCAATGGTGGCAAAATCAAGTCGAAATACCGTGCTCAGAACAATTAGCACATATTGACTGCTGATGATTGTCTTGGAAAGAGAGAGAGAGTAGTAGTAGTAGTAGTACGAATAGATGTTTGTAAACATAACCACGTTTATTTATATTGTAAATATCAGTGATGAAGTTATTGTTTCATTAATTAATTAATAAAGAACAGGTTTTGAATAAGAGTGAATTTGTTTTTTTTTTTATTGAGGAATGTTTTTTTTCGTGAATTTTGAATCATAGAAATCTACGAAAAATACGGGTTTTAAGGCATGTTATATTAATACTTAGAAAACCCCTCAAACCAATGAACCTTATCGTAGAATTCCGTAGTGGTACGTAAATACTTTTGTAATTTTTTTTCATAAAGGTCCTGTATGTCACTTTTTTTGCTGCATCCATCATTTCACAGCTATAAACCCAACTTTATTCATCAATATTACCTTTTATTCTATGTGAAAAGGTAATTGCCGTTTTTGGAGAACATTACTTCAGTTGCCGAAAATATTTCAGTCGCTTCACTACATTCAATTTTATTACAGACTTTATTTACGAATTCTTTGTATCTTAGAATTTTTGGATAAAATTAAGATTTTCAATGTTCTCAGTGTTTCCACGGATAACTTCAACTGGTCAAGATATCATATGTTTCAAGATTCATATGTTTCAAGATTCATCAGATGGAATTTACATTTGGAAGTTCCCTGTATTTTGCGTATAACGTCACTTGGGCTAATTTGTACTGCATTTTGCTGTTAATGATCTGGATTTAAAATTAGATATAATGGAAATGGATATTGTGTTAGACCTGAAAATAAATCGTTTGGCCAGAGGAATGTAGCCGAGAAGGAGAAATTATCAAGTTGGGCCCAACTCCTTTATTGGTGAATAAGGTTAGAACTCGTTCGTTCCAATCCAAATGGTTTAATGACATTGACTGGTTATGTGCGAGTAAATCTGTGAAATAATGCAGCAAAAAAGTTACATACAGAATCTTTATGAAAAAATTACAAAAGTATTTACGTACTACTACGGAATTCTACGAAGGCTCCGAGGTTTCAGGGTTTTAATATTAATATAAAATGACATACAAACCGTATTTTCGTAGATTTCTATGATTCAAAAATTCACGAATAAACCATTCCTTAAAAAAAAAACGATTGTGAAGTGCTAATAAAAAATCAATCATTTAATTATTTTATAATTCCATGAGACAAATGACCTGGAGAGTTGTGGACTTAATTGCTAACCTGGTTAGTTGTCATTGTCATCAATTTCTTTTTTTTTCTAATAAAGATATTTTTTCTCGTCATAGTAATGAACATCTTCTCTTTTCTTCTATACTTTTGAAAGAAAAAAAAAAAAACTTATCTACTGTATTAACAAGACTACAAATTATATAGTATCTTGATTGTTTAAAAAAACCAATGCAAGGTACGTTGGTCAATCTGTGCTATACAATGGAGAATCACGTTAGATGACTTACTTTGGGTCCACGGACCACGGGTTGGGAAAAAACCGAAGTTGACAATGGAGCAAAAATAGGCTAGAGTCGCCACTGATATATATATATATATATATATATATATGTATGTATTATGTATGGTCACACACATATATATATATATATATATATATATATATATATATATATATATATATATAGTGATTAAGAAGACGGAGGTTGGAGAGACGATCAGAAGAGTTGAACATCTCGTTGTTCACGAAATAAATCTATAATCGAAATGGATAATTAACGTCTCCGTATTTTTATTTTCATTATAATGCTTGTAAAACCTCTCCTTGGATTTTTTATCTTCCTTGGAATTATCGTAGTCACAAACTGGTAAGACGTATGTGTGTATATATATATATATATATATATTTATAATGATTTTCGAAGCGTAGCATAGATGTGGCACAAGGCCGAAAGTAGGGGGCACCCAGTGAGGATCGAGCTCACTACTCAGTAGTAAATGCTCTAGCGAGACTAGCTTGCAAACCATCACACTGCCTCGAGGTATGCAATATATTTATATATATATATATATATATGTGTGTGTGTTTGTGTCTTTGCGTGTGTGTGTGTTTCTAATGCGGTTGAATAAATTTATGTACAAATATTTAAAATATTATCGTTGAAATTCACTTAAAAAATGCTAGGGACATTTTAGGACATAAAAGTCCAAAGGTGATATGAATTCAATCTCATTCTATAATCGTACGTGGAATTTCAATTTTGATCGCTAACAATAGTAATAATAATAATAATAATAATAATATCGTGGAACTACTCACTAACCCAAACTACTCGAAAATGTCAAGGATCTAGGATCTTGAAAATGTTCAGATAAATAGGTGGAATAACAATTCGCCTTCAAGTTCACGTTATCTGCGATGGTGCTATATTCCGTGAACAACGACAGCTCTTCCATGCCAACATCCTTCATCCCGTAAAGGCTCAAAGTCAATGCCTAAAACAGAACAGTATTCAATCCGTTGATTGAGGGAATGACAGAAGCTGTTCTGGAAGGAACCTGCTCCATCCCATAACGACATCGTCACAGAAAAATGGCTGCCCGAGAATGTTTCACCCGACTCCAACATGTAACCACCGGCCTCTCCTGATTTGAATCCCCTTATGCCTGCGCGTCGTACCAAACAAAGGTCTCAAAGTACCAAGAACTCAGTGAAGATCGCCATCGTAAATATGATCTTCAATCATGAAAGACGCTTTTCACTCTATATGGAAACCCTTCTCGTGAATTGTTTAGGTTTCTCGGTAGACATTTAGTTTTAGATCATTATCATTGCAGTTTAACATGATAATGAGAAACGATAATATAATGTTTGTTTCTGTTTCATAAGTAAACTCGATTAAATGTTCTATGTTGTTCAGTTTATTTACAAGATCGGGTGATATTGTTTTGGAGGATATATTAATAAAATATTATCAATATATTGGATGTACGTTGATTCTTCTAAATATATATTTAGGAAACTCTCTATAATTTGTAAGAAAAGACATGCTCATACATTACTAAGAGTGAAGCCCATCGGTAAAGCAAATTTCCCTCTATAAAAATTATTATCGAAAGTGGAATAACATTGCTTTGTAACAAGTCGACAAATCCTTATTTTTTTGATTATCAGTCAGGAGAGATTAGTGTTTTTTTTTTGTTTTTTTTTGTTTTTTACTGGAAGTCCCTTGAGAAGAGTTAACGGTTTTAATATCTGAAATATCCACAAAAGACTTTTAGCTTTTCGACAAGGTTGGGAATGTTTTAATATGTCAAAGTTTTTTTTTCTAATTATTTTCTCTAAGAATTTCTCTAATATTTACTTAGATTAGTTTTCGTTCTTCTTTTGGGACAACTTTGAATTCCAAATATGTTGGGAGGCATAAAATGCCTAATTTGTTTACTTTTAGATCATGAATTCTGGTTGAAAATCAAATATTTTCGGAATATATAATGTATTTTTATTTCTATTAAAAATCCTTGTTTTCAATTAATGTGCGCACTTTGTATATGCATGTGTGTGTGTTGAAAGTTCCCAATCCCGACCAAGAAGACCTTCCAAAAAATAATCTTATATTTGGTCATGTGTTTACATTTTGTGAAGGCAGTCGCACTGAGAACACCTCATATTAATGGACACTTTATCTTTATCAGTATATAAAATAAATACACATTGAAAGGTTTATTTGCTCACCAATGGAGATATTTACATAAGCATCTAGAATGAAAGACAAATCGCTCCATAAAGAAATGACTCATTTATTGCCACAAATTCGTTCTGTATTGATGTAAAGAACCAAACCATTTTAATAATTCAAAATCGCAACGTGAATATTACTTTAAGACTTTGAAATGGCGGGCATTTTTATACAAATGGCTGCCGTTAGTATATATCTGCTCAGAATGACCTCGCTTTCATCCTAACCACGCAAATAGATGTTGCCATCATTCAGCAAATAATCCTTTAGATTCCATTAAGCAGTTATTTAATTTATTGATAAAATATAGAGTTAGTAAGAACGTGCACTGCAGTTTATATAAAAAAAACGGAGAATTGAAATGATAGAATTAAGCAAAAAATACATAGAGAAAAGAAAAAATGATTAACATTCATGCATATATATTTTCATGTGAATCCATTTTTTGTATATAAGTATGTCTGTATATAAACCTATATACATCTATGAAATGTAGTGATTCATTATTTATTCCATACAGTCATGCTCACGTATATATATATATATATATATATATATATATATATATATATATATATATATATATATATATATATATATATATATAGCAAGAGACTGTCATAAACTGAAATGCTGAAATTTTCTTACTCAAACCAGAATATCATTTTAAAAAAGTAAATTACATTTTTGTTAGATTCTCTTAAGTGGATCAAACTGAAATCTGTCCAACACAACATTTGGTTATATATATATATATATATATATATATATATATATATATAGTACTTAAAGTAAATTTCAATTGTGCATTGTTGAATGACAAGCTAATTCTACAAACAACAGCCACCTGCGTTAATGCAAAGCTCTTCAGTAAAAATGAATGGAGCAAAATAAAGCAATACGTTTAAAACAATACGTTAGATTTAGCTGCCTCATTCTGTCGAATGAAGTTAGCTCAGTGGTAGAAACTCTGACTGACACCAAATTGGTTGAACTTCAATCCTGTCTTGAGGCATTCGTATGTCTAGTTGCAATGAAAAGCTGGGTCGCAGCGAAACCGTATTCTCTGCGAATGATATATATATGTCTTAATATATATATATATATATATATATATATATATATATTTATATGACATTTTTATGTTTACATTATTTTATAGATACAAATATAAAGTAAATGCTTGTGTTAATACTTTTTATTATAAATAACATTTATCAGCCTGAATGTCGAGAAAGTTTCATAGAAAATATTCGTCCTCCGAAAGGAATCGAACCTGTATCCTACACGTAACCGTCATATAGCCTAAAAGGATTGACCCACAGAAGATCGTTCGGTTAGCACGGTCGATTTTACTCCTTTTAAACTACAATTTTACATCATTCATTATATATATATATATATATATATATATATATATATATATATATATATATATATATTCTGTTTATTCTATTTTTATTTTTATGAATACAACTTATTTAGTAAATGCTCTGTTTTAATGACATTTACCGGTTTGAATGTTTGAGAAATTTATTAGAAAATATGCATTCTCCGACAGGAATTGAACTTGTATCCCACCTGTAAGTACATCGTCATATAGCTTGACATGCAGTTAACCATTCAGTCACAGAGTAATTTCCGGTTAACAAAGTTCAAATTACTGCATATAAGTACATATCTGCTACGATCTTTCTCGATAATTCATTTCAGCTTCGAAACGTAACCTAACGCAAAGAGTGAAAACTTATGAGATGAAATGGATTAGATCCGACAAATATTTTATTTTCTGTTTATACGTTATTTTTATGGATACAATTTGCTAACCGGAAAGTTCTCTGTGACTGAATGTTTAACAGCATGTCAAACCAAATGACAGTTTCCTTATGGGATACGGGTTCGATTCCTGTCGGAGAACGCATATTTTCTACGAAATTTCTCGAACATTCAATAAAAAAGAGCATTTTCTGAAATAAGTTGTATCCATAAAAATAATGTATAAACAGAAAGTATATTAACATATTTGTCGGATTTAATCCATTTCATCGAATATACATGTATAAATGTTTGTGTGAGCATGTAGTACAATTACCGATTAAACTTATGTGCGTGTATGTATGCATAACGTGTATGCATACCTATATGCATATATGCATCAATATAACTTTAAATATATGCGTATGTACAAATATAAGTATCATTGTATATTTATGTATATATATGCAGAAATGAATATGTGCATGTGTACATAAATATATGTGTGTCTTAATGACACTGAGAATATATATAAATGTAATCATAAAAATTTATAAATGCCATATATGCCTATATGTTATTATATATGTATATATATTTTATTGCTACAAGCTAGATTCTTAGAGAATAATTGTATTTGAAATAGAATCCCTATTTTAGCTTTAAATAATGTGCCTTATGTATATCGACCTGCGTATTCGAGAAATCTTTAAAAAAAAAAAAGTAAACGTGCAGGAGAAAGCAGCGTTCAATTTGGTATGCTTCTAAGTAACAGTTCAGCAAAGATCTAATTTCTCTTTTAAGCAATGAATAACTCCTCCTTGATAGACGTTGATAGAAGAAGTTAAAGTCAAAAGAAAAAACAGGGCGTTTATTTTCAAATTCGAGCATGATCTATAGTATATATATATATATATATATATATATATATATATATATATATAATTATTTATTTAAAATTATAACATATGTTATAAAATCACTACTGTAGTGATTTTATAACATATTTATATTATGATTTTTAAATAAATAATTATATTCGCTCTACTCTGTATTGAGCACTCTTTTAAGAATAGTAATTGTTGGTTATTGGAATTTATTCCGTATACACCAATCATATACTCAGGTATATATATATATATAATCGACTCTCCCGTCGCGTTCGACGTATGAGGGCCAGTACGATAAGTCCCCAGGAAACCGACGTCCGACACGGCACATGAGATTTGTTTATAGTGGTGAAGGCCTTGTGCAGGACCAGCCACTGACACTTTTTGAGGGACGAATACAGAAACCTGGTGCACCTGAATACATGCCACAAGGTTCCCAAACGACCCTCCGCAGGTTTTGAATTCAGGTTTTGTCCTTCTCCTAGACCAGTTGCCATCCAAGGCTATAGGAACCCAGTCTGTCCTGCTATTTTACCCATAACTGGAGGAGATGAAGGATACATACCTTTCCCAAGGTATTCAAATATATATATATATATATATATATATATATATATATATATATATATATATATATATATAAGGAGTTATATCTCTATCTCTAAGCACTCCATGCTAATATATTTGTACTGGTGTAGATATATTAGCTTATACATACAAATACATGCAAATATATTTGTAATTATATATATATATATATATATATATATATATATATATATACATGAATGTTTATATATTTATGTAGATATTCTCATAGGTGAAGTTAAATATGGATTTGTTATTATTTATTTATGTTTATAAATATTTTTACGCAAAACACATGCACACACACACACAAGCACATATATATATTTATGTTTGTGTCGGTGTTTGCGTGTGTGGATATCTGGATGTTCGTGGTGTGTATGTGCGTCCTTGCGCGTATGCCTGCGTGTGTGTGTGTGTGTGTGCGCGCGCGCGCGCGTGTGTGAATGCGTGTATGTGTAAAAGCTGATTTTCGGATCCTCTGCGTATATTCCTCCGCGGGAAAATTATTCGAAACATTTACTGAAAGCATTGTGACGTTGCCAACTTCTTGCAGAACTTCAGCCAATTTGCTTGATAAATGCAGCCTTCAGAGAAGCTGTTTACGCCAGTTCCGAAGCCTTTTTTTTTTCCTCCGGGTGTCTGTCCCCGCTATTTACGCAAACAGTCGCACAATATTCTCAATTTTCAATGCCCCAAGCCATCCAATGCGATCTTGTTATGTTCGCAAAGTATTTCCCATGCTACCAAGACCACTGTTGTTGCTGGAAGGTTGCGAGTGTCTATCAAAGAAGCATCAGCGTCGAACATACTGTGCAATAAAACAGTGCTTCGCTGGGAGCCGTAAGTCTTCTAATGGAAAAAAAGAGAAAGAACATACGCTCTTTCTTAATCAGTTATATTGGTTTAAAAGTGGCCCCGGGTTTTAGCAAAGATAAGGATTGGCTTGTAGTATACAAACCTGTCTTTTTCTTTTCCTTTTAAGTCTTATATGCTTGATCTGCTGCCAACGGATTTCGGGTGGCCGGATTTTACACGTACTCAAAATGTAAAATGTAACAATTTTAAGGAAATATTTAAAATATTTAACAGAAATCCATGATGGTGTTCAACAAAATACTCTGCTCTCAAGAGTCACCATGAATAAATCAGCCATAAATTTGTAAATATGCTTGTTTATGTGTGTGTGTGTGTGTGTGTGTGTGTGTGTGTGTGTGTGTGTGTGTTCATGTGATCGTGTGATTGTGAATGAAAGACAAAGGTTTACTATGTATGCTCGTTATTGGAGAGTGGTTGTGGCAAGTGTTCATTCTCTCTCCTAAGGGGGAGGGCCAAGTTCTCACAAGGGGCATACCAAGTGTTCATTCTCTAAGGCCAAATATATTTGATAAGTGTTCATATATAGGGGCGCCCAATGTTCATAGGCTGCCAAGCCTGGGGCATAGTGTTCATTCTCTATATGTTCATTCTCTATAAGGCTAAGGGGCATAGTGTTCATTCTCTAAGGCCAATAGAGTGTTCATTCTCTAAGGCCAATATATTTCATGTAGGGAGTAATTCATTCTCTAAGGTAAACATCAGAACATACCAAGTGTTCATTCTCTAAGGCCAAGCACCAGGGGCATAAGTGTTCATTTTCTAAGGGCATTTGTTCATTCTCTATTTATTTGTTGTTCTCTAGGCCAAGCAATACCAAGTGTTCATTCTCTAAGGCCAAGCACCGGGGGCATACCAAGTGTTCATTTTCTAAGGCCAAGCACTGGGGCATATCAAGTGTTCATTCTCTAAGGCCAAGCAATTGGAACATACCAAGTGTTAATTTTCTAAGGCTACACCGGAATACCAAGTGTTCATTCTAAGGCTACTGGGGGATACCAATGTTCATTCTCTAAGGTGGGGGATACCAAGTGTTCATTCTCTAAGGCCAAGCACTGGGGCATACCAATGTTCATTCTCTAAGGGAACATACCAAGTGTTCATTTTCTAAGGCTAAGCACCGGGAACATGTGTTCATTCTAAGGCCAAGCACCAGGGGATACCAAGTGTTCATTCTCTAAGGCCAAGCATGATACCAAGTGTTCATTCTCTAAGGCTAAGCACACGGGGCATACCAAGTGTTCATTTCAGGTGTGGGGCATACCAAGTGTTCATTCTCTATGGCCAAGTGTGCGCGGGGGGCATACCAAGTGTTCATTTCTAAAGGCCAAGCACTGGGGGCATACCATGTTCATTCTCCAAGGCCTACACCGGGAACATACCAAGTGTTCATTTTCTAAGGTGTAATTGGAACATATCAAGTGTTCATTCATTCTCTGGGGCATATTTAATTTTCTAAGGCCACATTGGGATGTTCATTCTCTAAGGAAACACCGGGGATACCAAAGTGTTCATTCTCCAAGGCCAAGCCTGGGGGCATACCAAGTGTTCATTTTCAAGGCCAAGCACTGGGGCATATCAAGTGTTCATTCTAAGGCCAAACCTGAACATACCAGTGTTAATTTTCTAAGGCCAGAAAAGCACTGGGGGCATACCGTTGCCAGGGGATACCAAGTGTTCATTCTCAAGGCCAAGCACCGGGGGCATACCTGTTCATTTTCTGGGCCAAGCACCGGGGGCATATCTAATGTTCATTCTCTAAGGCCAAGCACCGGAACATACCAAGTGTTAATTTTCTAAGGCTAAGCGGGGGCATACCAAGTGTTCATTCTCTAAGGCCCAAGCACCGGGGATACCAAGTGTTCATTCTCTAAGGCCAAGCACTGGGGGGCATACCAAGTGTTCATTCTCTAAGGCCAAGCACTGGGGCATACCAAGTGTTCATTCTCTAAGGCCAAGCACCGGAACATACCAAGTGTTCATTTTCTAAGGCTAAGCACCGGGGCATACCAAGTGTTCATTCTCTAAGGCCAAGCACCGGGGGATACCAAGTGTTCATTCTCTAAGGCCAAGCACTGGGGGGATACCAAGTGTTCATTCTCTAAGGCCAAGCACTGGGGCATACCAAGTGTTCATTCTCTAAGGCCAAGCACCGGAACATACCAAGTGTTCATTTTCTAAGGCTAACACCAGGGCATACCAATGTGCATTCTCTAAGGCCAAACACCGGGGGATACCAAGTGTTCATTCTTCTAAGGCCACCTGGGGATACCAGTGTTCATTCTCTAAGGCCAATCTTGTTCATTTCTAAGGCCAAGCACTGGGGCATACCAAGTGTTCATTTCTAAGGCTAAACACTGGGGGATGCAAGTGTTCATTCTCTAAGGCCAAGCACCGGGGTATACCAAGTGTTCATTCTAAGGCCAAGCCCTGGGGCATACAAGTGTTCATTCTCTCTGGGCCACGGAACATACCAAGTGTTCATTTTCTAAGGCTAAGCACTGGGGCATACCAAGTGTGCATTCTCTAAGGCCAAAATCGCAGGATTACCAAGTGTTCATTCTTTAAGGCCAAGCACCGGGGATACCAAGTGTTCATTCTCTAAGGCCAAGCACCGGGGGATTACCAAGTGTTCATTCTCTAAGGCCAAAACACTGGGGCATACCATGTTCATTCTTTAAGGGCCAAACACCGGGGGATACCAAGTGTTCCATTCTCTAAGGCCAAGCACCGGGGGGCATACCATTTCATTCTCTAAAAGCAGCCCGGGGCATAGCAAGTGTTCATTCTCTCTCAAAGCACCTGAACATACCAAGTGTTCATTTTCCACCGGGGTAAGTATTTCATTCTCTAAGGCAAGCACCAGGGGCATACCAGTGTTCATTCTCTAAGGCCAAGCACCGGGGGATACCAAGTGTTCAAAGCACCGGGGGATACCAAGTGTTTCATTCTTTAAGGCCAAGCACTGGGTCATCAAGTGTTCATTTTTAGGGCATACCATGTTCCATTCTCTAAGGCCAAACACTGGGGAATACCAAGTGTTCATTTTTCTAAGGCTAAGCACCGGGGCATACCAAGTGTTCATTCTCTAAGGCCAAAGCACTGGGGGCATACCAGTGTTCATTTCTAAGGCCAAGCACCAGGGCATACCAAGTGTTCATTTTTCTGGGCCAAGCACTGGGGCATACCAAGTGTTCATTCTCTAGGCCAAGCACCCAGGGGCATACCAAGTGTTCAAATTTCTAAGGCCAAGCACTGGGGCATACCAATGTTCATTTCTAAGAGGCCAAAGCACTGGGGGGCATACCAAGTGTTCATTCAAAGGCCAAACCTGGGGGTCAAGTGTTCATTCTCTTTTGTTCATTTTCTAAGGCCAAGGAGCATCAAGTGTTCATTCTCCAAGGCCAAGCACTGGGGGGCATACCAAGTAATTCATTCTCTAAGGCCAAGCACCAGGGCATACCAGTAGTGTTCATTCTCTAAGGCCAAGCACTGGGGCATACCAAGTGTTCATTTCTAAGGCCAACACTGGGGGCATACCAAGTGTTCATTCTCTGGGCCAATTGGGGGGGCATACCAAGTGTTCATTTTCTAGGCCAAGTAAGGGCATACCAAGTGTTCATTCTCTAAGGCCAAGCACTAGGGGCATACCAAATGTTCATTTTCTAAGGCCAAGCACTGGGGACATACCAAGTGTTCATTTCTAAGGCTAAGCACCGGGGACCAAGTGTTTGTTCATTCTAAGGCCAAGCACGGGGGCATACCAAGTGTTCATTCTCTAAGGCCAAGCACTGGGGCATACCAAGTGTTCAACAACCGGAACATACAAGTGTTCATTTCTAAGGCTGCAGGGGCTCATTCAAGGCCAAGCACTGGGGGGATACCAAGTGTTCATTCTCTCTAGGCCAAGCACCGGAACATACCAAGTGTTCATTTTCTAAGGCAAAGCACCATACCAAGTGTGTAAATGGGGCATACCCAGTGTTCATTCTTAAGGCCAAGCACCAGGGGATACCAAGTGTTCATTCTCTAAGGCCAAGTGGGGATACCAAGTGTTCATTCTCTAAGGCCAAGCACTGGGGCACACCAAGTGTTCATTCTCTAAGGCCAAACTTTGTGTTCATTCTCTAAGGCCAAGCACTGGGGGGCATGTTCATTCTCAAGGCCAAGCCCTGGGGCATAGCAAAGTGTTCATTCTCTAAGGCCAAGCACCAGGGTGTGTTCATTTTCTAAGGCTACACTGGGGCATACCAAGTGTCCATTTCTAAGGCCAAGCACCAGGGGATACCAAGTGTTCATTCTTTAGGGCCAAGCACCGGGGATACCAAGTGTTCATTCTTAAGGCCTAGCACCAAAAGGTCATACCAAGTGTTCATTTTTCTAAGGCCAAGCACCGGGGCATACCAAGTGTTCATTCTCTAAGGCCAAGCACTGTTCAATACCAAGTGTTCTGTTCATTTTCAAGGCTAAGCAGGGGGCATACCAAGTGTTCATTTTCAAGCCCAGCACCAGGGCATACCAAGTCATTCATTCTCTAAGGCCAAGCACTGGGGCATACCAAGTGTTCATTTCTGGGCCAAGCACCAGGGCATACCAAGTGTTCATTTTCTAAGGCGCAAGCACCAGGGCATACCAAGTCTTCATTCTCTAAGGCCAAGCTTCTGGGGCATACCAATTCATTCTCTAAGGCCAAGCACCAGGGGATACAAAGTGTTCATTTCTAAGGGCTTGCAGGGGCATACCAAGTGTTCATTCTCTAAGGCCAAGCACTGGGGCATACCAAGTGGGCCAAGCACTGGGGCATGCAAGTGTTCATTTTCTAAGGCCAAACACCAGGGGCACCAAGGGCATACCAAGTGTTCATTCTCTAAGGCCAGGTGTTCATTTTCATTTTCTAAGGGCACCCGGGGCAAAGTGTTCATTTTTAAGGCCAAGCATGACAGAAGTGTTCATTTTCTAAGGCCAAGCACTGGGGCATACCAAGTGTTCATTTTCTAAGGCTACATGGGGCATACCAAGTGTTCATTTTCTAGGCAAGCACTGGGGCATACCAAGTGTTCATTCTTCTAAGGGCACTGGGGGCATACCAAGTGTTTCTAAGGCCAAGCAGACCAGCACGAGGTGTTCATTCTCTAAGGCCAAGCACTGGGGCATACCAAGTGTTCATTTTCTAAGGCCAAGGGGGCATACCAAGTGTTCATTCTCCTAAGGCCAACACTGGGGTACACCATATTCATTCTCTAAGGCCAAGCACCAGGGGGGCATACCAAGTGTTCATTTTCTAAGGCCAAGCACTGGGGGGCATACCAAGTGTTCATTCTCTAAGGCTAAGCACTGGGGGGGCATACCATGTTCATTCTCTAGGCCAAGCACTGGGCATACCAAGTGTTCATTCTCTAAGGCCAAGCACTGGGGGATACCAAGTGTTCATTCATTCTAACCGGGGCCAATACCAAGTGGGAATACAAGTGTTCATTTCTGGGGGCATACCAAGTGTTCATTTTCTTCAGGGGGATACCAAGTGTTCATTCTCTAAGGCCAAGCACTGGGGATACCAAGTGTTCATTTTCTAAGGCTAAGGCACTGGGGATACCAAGTGTTCATTCTCTAGGCCAAGCACCAGAACATACCAAGTGTTCATTCTCTAAGGCCTGCTAAGGGCATACCAAGTGTTCATTCTCTAAGGCCAAGCACCGGGGAATACAAGTGTTCATTCTCTAAGGCCAAGCACTGAACATACCAAGTGTTCATTTTTTCTAAGGCAAAGCACCAGGGGCATACCAAGTGTTCATTTTCTAGGCTACAATGGGGATACCAAGTGTTCATTCTCTAAGGCTAAGCACAGGGAATACCAAGTGTTCATTCTCTAAGGCCAAGCACTGGGCATACCAATGTTCATTTTCTCTAGCACGGGCATGCCAAGTGTTCATTCTGTGAACCAAGCACCGGAATATACCAAGTGTTCATTCTCTAAAGCCAAGCACCGGAACATACCAAGTGTTCATTCTCTAAGGTTAAGCACCGGGGCATACAATTGACGATAAATAGAGATACCGGGACAAGTAGAATCATTTTCAAGTGTTACTTTGAAATTTTCCCAAGTATAAAGCTCGAAAGCCACTGTAAGTAATGCGTTTCTGTGAAGTGAAGATTATTATAGGTTTATCAGATTATGAGTATAACGAATACAGATATAAATTGCTCTTAACTTGGAGAGATTAAGATTGTCGCGTTCAGAGAAACATCCATGTGGGTGTCTATTCGATAGAGTAACAGTTCTTGGAAAACAAGCCGAGTGAATCTTTCTCCTTACATTTGGAATACGAAAGAAATAAAAGTGAACAGCTCTATGGAAGAAGTATGGCGTCTCCTAGCCGTAAATATTCGACCTAAGGAACGGTGTGATGAGTTTGAAACGTTATCATGAGCTTCCTGTCATAAATAAAATATGCAAAAGATAATGTACTGTAACAGAATAAATTTAATATTAATATTTAATATTTATTTATTGCTAGTATTTCATCTTATTGTTTTTATATTTTTTATCGCCACTCTCCGGTCGTTATTCAACGACTGTTATTTAAGCAGCATGGATAAACAATAAAAAAGGCCTCTAGAGGAATTTGAAATCACCCCATTTATCCTTGAAAACAGGTGACATCGACGTTTCTTTTTTGGCTATAACTGCTGTAAACCGTTCAAATAAAATATATGTTATTTTTCTGAGTGTATTTATCGCCGGCATCATTTTAGCTTGACTCGCTTTACACTCGTCTTTCATTATTAAGTACAAAAAGAGTAGGATAAAAAGACACAGAAATAAGATGAAGGACGAGTTAATAATTCGCTTTAATAACAATGATTTGTATAAGAAATTCAGAGATATTAAACTTTAAGCTCGTCACTTTGGTATAAACCACTATCAGAAATATGATGTAAAAAGGACTATTCTTAATTAATTATAATATAGTTTTTACCTACAAAAGAGAGCCTTCTTTCCTGTTTTATATGGGCATCGGGGTTGTCCAAATCTTTGATCGATAACGATTGGCAATGCATCAAATTTAACTGAGAATTAAGTAGCCGAAGAAGAGTTCCACAAGCGAGAAGTGCGACAGAAGAAACTCTTAGCATATAATTTATGGTCACATCTAGCAATTTTCACTGTAAAATAATGAGACCTTGCCACCAAAACTAGTACTTCACCAAAGTTGATAATGTCTAGATCAGTGGCGATGAGAGGTGGCACAAACATGCCTGGCCTCGAAACCCGAGGGGCCTCAAGAAAATACCTTTAGGGGTTTAGGGGGTGGCTTCTTTACAAACAGTAGAGAGCAAATTTACGAATCGGTACTTTATCGAAAAAATACGAAAACTAAAACCAGTTCCAAAGCAGCTTAAACGTGCATTTTTTCATTGAAGGAAAATGCGTGATGAATTCCTCAAACTCATTTTCGTGCCAAATCACACTCGATCTCAAGGATTGCCAAGTTGGTAAGGCGCTCTTGAAGCATTGTTGTGCGTTGATAATTCTTTATTCGCTTTAAGTGATTAAAAGAGCGCTCTGCAGATGCAACTGTGGCAGGAATGACGCAGAAGATTCGGAGAAAAAAGGAAAATACTACGGAAAATTCCCGCATTCATACTGTTCAACAGTTCAGTTGGTTTTGAAATATTCTCGATGGGATCCATTCCAATAGAGTTCGAAAGTGTGTCATGAAATATATTCTTTAAATGCACAACTTCGTCTCCCAGTTGCATGCAAATGTCCTTCGGATATTTATCAGTTCATCAGTTGCAAGAAGCTAATGGAGATGACTGACCTTTCCACGCAACAATTTACAATTTCATCCGCGAGTTCAAGGCTGGGCGACAGTCGGTGCTTGATGCCGAAAGAGAGGGCCGACCTTATGATGTTTTGGGAATATCAAACGTTGTAGTATTAGAATGAAATGCATAAATATTTGTCAAAAAATAAAAATAAAGACCTTAAGAGAAAAATTATATTTAACTACCAGACAGACACGCTTACAGACGCTAGATCGAGTATGTTTGTCCCAGCATCACCTTTTCCGACGGGGGCGGGGGTGTTCTCAAAATAATCTGAGTGCCGGGCCTCGGAAATTCTCTCTTCGGTACTGGTCTAGATAGCATAGAGGAAAGTTCATCTGAACAATTGCCATGAAATTATTTATAGAAAAGCCACGAGGAAGCTACATTACAGTGGTGGGAAAGTGACTGAAGCCGAGATGCAAGATCAGGACCAATAACATTTCAAATTCTTCTTAGGACTTTATCAAGATTATCTAAATATATAGTAGGAGCACCATACCAGATGTGGCAGGAATATTCAAAGTAATGACGAATGGAAGGCTTATAAATATGTAAGATAAGGTTCTGGCGAGATTGAACAATCTACCGCATTAATCCACTAGGTTATTGCTCCGTGGGACAATCCGGAGTGGAGAACTTGCAGCCTTAAAGCTAGTTTGCATGCTAATAAATGCTGATGCTGCTGCTGCTGCTTGTAACGCTTGACCTGCCCCAAATGAGGCTTCTCTTTTCTTACTGCTGCTGCTCTCTTGAAACTCTTGCTGTAACTTCTCTTTATTTATTAACGGCTCCTGTATATTATTCAGTTCTGTGTTAGGCCTTAGCAGTACTAAATAAGAACTAGACAAGATATCTGTAGACATGGTCAGCGGAACAAGAACAATTTACACCCGTAGATTGAATAAAGCGTTCATTTAAAAATTCTCCGAAGCACCTGATGAAGGCTAATGGGGACAATACTCGAAAGGTTGTGGTGATAATAAAGATGATGAAACAACTCCGCATAGGAATAATGTAAATAACGTTTATGCTGTTCGTTAAGTTTCAACAAGACTCATTATAATTAACAGAGTTATAAGTTAGTGAAAACGGATATTCTAGGTATGTTAATAATTATCGCAATGGAAAATGGAATCAACAAATCTACACCCAATTTCAAATTAACCTGAGTTTCCTTTAAAAAGTAAGAAAAGTAATGCATTCTGTCATTTTTTAATGCCATGTTCCATCGACAAGTATGCAATTGCGGTCTTCCATAGATTTATTTGTTCATTCCCAGTGAACTGCCATGACTTCTTGGGAAAGATACTGGGATGTTTTCTCGTTGCTTTTTCCATAATAAAGAATTCATGTGCAGACCTCCTCTTAACCTGGCTGAAACCCAAAGTTAGACAGTTCAGTATACCCTTCAATTTAACCAATAGGTAGGGTGAAAGAGATTAATTCATACATTTCGGAAGAGAATGAATGCGAAAGTGAACGCATTAATCTAGACCGGAATTCGCACTCGGCTCGCTGACTCCATGGTTCGTGCCGATAACCGCTATGCTAACAGTAGATGCATTTCTGTCCCATTGCTAGGAGATTTAAAGAAAATATCTCCTTGTATGCATGTCAGGGTGCTTGACAAAGAAAAGATAAATGAATAAACCTCTACAAAAGAACTGAGCAGCAGTAGCACATTGTAAAAATAAGCTAGTTATGACAGGGAAAAGGGACACTGTCAGAAGAAAGGCTACTTATTTTGTAATGATATTCACCCTGTACATGGCCCAAGAGTAAGCGGCACCGCCTTAAACAAGGTGATAATGCCACCAAGACGCAAAGAGCCACCGGAAATGAAGGAGAAGGAAAAGATTTTAGAGGACACCGGAAACCCTATCCTAAACAGAAAACAAAAGATAAACCTCTATTCTTTTTCAAAATTTCGAGGAGGAGTGTCAACTGGATGATTGGAAAACCTTAGCTACTTCTATTGAGGGAAAAATGTAAATAAATAGTAAATAAAAGTTCAGAGTTTTAAGCGGAGATGTTAGAAGTATAGAGCTGAAGTCGAGTTTAGAAAGAACCGGAAACTCAGTCTTAAACAGATAACAAGAAACCACTAATTCTGTTCGAATTATCGGAGAGGAGTGTGAACCGAACGATAGGAAAACTTGTCTACTCCTATGCATTACAACAGACAATTCTACTATGACTACTTTGCCCTTCCAAGCTGTAGAATGGAAAAGCCTTTACTAATATACCAACAATTGATAAGGGCGAATGATTTACGCCATCTAAAATGAAAAATAATTAATTCAATTGCTATTTACTAATTTAATAAAATCGATATTAAAAAAAAAGTAGTTGATTTTATATGTACATTTGAACTGAGAATTTTTTTCATTTCAAAGAGAAATCTATTTTAAATCTATTAGGTTAAGTCATAAATAATTTCCGTTCAACTTTCCTTTATTATTTTTACGAAAAATAAAGTACAATTTTATTTACTCGTATATACGCCATTATTTGTAATGACATGCCGCCATTTATCATGCACTCTTCAATGCCTTTTGCATATAATTCTGTAAGGCTTGACGTGAAAAAGTTTCTTCCTTTGATTCTGGTTTTCATTAGAAAAAAAGTTTTCCCCATCAAAGTGTTTTGCAGCGATGGAAAAAGCTAGTGACCGGTTGGTGCAAGGTCAGTTAAATATGACAGATGTAGTGGAAGAGGCCAAACGAGTTCCAAAATTGTTTCCCTATGGTATTATCGCCGTATGCGACTTTGCGTTGACATCAAGAAGAACAATATTTTTTCCGTTAATTCACTGTGTACGCTGCCACTATCCTGCAAATCTAAAGTACATTAATGTACACCAAATTTATTCTTAACTGCTACGAGCGATTAGTAGTTAGGATTATATATGTCATTGTATTTGATTCCCAAAGACGAAAATTATATGCTACTTTTACTAATAGATCTGTCTGAGAAAACGTACAAGCAGCAATATATGAATCTGAAACCCACGCGTATAATGGTGGACAATTTCCACTGCTACGGCCTCTTTTTCAAAAAACTTCGAAAAATAAATCTTGTATTTGGAACTTAATGTCAAAAATGTAATTAATGTAGGTAATTATGCCACTGCATTTTTTAAAAGTATTTCTTCATGAGTAATTTATGATTTTATCTCTATATTTAATTCTATTATAAGAGAAAATTTTAAAAAAAGTTGACTTTTTATTTATTAAAAGCAAAACTATTTTAAAGACAAAAGGCAGAGAATAGTTAATGTGAATTCAAAAACAATGAAAAAGTCAATGGAAAACCACTTCACTTTGGAGATATATGATCATCACTAAAACATAACACTAGTAACTTAATATTTCCCTTTCATCTACTCACCTTATTATATCAGTAATTGGGACGTGCAGAATTCTGTTGTCCAATGTATGTATGTCCACTTTACATCCAACCAGCGCCTTTTCTAAGGAAACCTTACACGTGTATATCAAGTCATGATCTTCGCGTCGAAATCTGTCGTGTGGATGATCCTGCACCGTAAATATAATATCAGCTGTTAAGAGAGAAAAAAAACAAACAAAATGAAACATTTGTGTGCATTTTTGTGGATCAATGGTTAGCAAGCTGATTATATAATATATTAAGCGTAATCGACAGTGTTCTACATTAATTAGGTGTTTTGTTTGACCAAGTTAAACTAACGATGGAATACCACAGCTAGCTTCAGTGAAGAAACATGTTTTTTATCATTGAAGTTGTGTATATATTTTTTTTTATTTTTTGGAATGCCAAAACAAGCAAAAAACTTTGTAATATTATCTGAGATATTTATTCTCTGAAGGAACTGCGATGATCGTCGTCATGAATATGTATTGGGTTAGCAAAAGCTACATTACAAACACCATGTTCTAAAAAAAAAATGAACGCTTCGTTAGAAACAAAAACCAATGAACTGTTATACAATATGAATCCTCCTTTCTAGCAATGAATACTGGACCATTTTCTCATATATAAAAAGAAGACCGTAGGTAACAGAAACGTGATTCTACAGAAAGATGCTTAGAATACCAAAGACGGAGTGCGTAAGAAACGAGGTCTTAAGGGAAACAGAAACATAGAGTACCGAATTGTTACTGGGAGATTCAAAAAATTGAGAATAGATGAAACATGTCTTTCCTAATTTTTTGTTTAGGCTTTATACGGAGTATCATTTATAATCATTATTTTAACATTGCTTATTTACGTTGGTTTGCTGGAGGTATTTCTTGTTCTAGAAAAGTTTACATGATTATTTCTCTAAGCTGGTGATAATTTTCTTATTCCAAACATTATTTTTTTACGTGTACATATTCTTTCATAGGATTGTGCTGTTTGCATATTTTTTTGTTGTTAAATTGTTTTGTGGAAGTAGCTTTTCTATTTCCAGGGACCTTCCATTAATCTTGTATACCTTCATGGATTTCCTTTGGATGTTACAGTAACTTCTTATATTATATTAAGTTGTAGACAGATACTATTTAGTGAGAAATTTGTATTTTGTCATTTAGTTACAATTGTGTATAGTGAGTATTTTTCGTGTATCGGTCATGTTTCTATTGCTCTTTTGGGATTTACATTATATTTCCGATACAGCTATTGATATATTTTAGAATATGTGTTTAATATTTTGTTCACTTTACTTCATTTAGGGAAGTGTTTGTCGATTAATTTGATGAATATTCTACCTATATTGTTTTTTTTTTTCATTATATGATTGGTTTAACCATATGATGTTTCTATTTTTGCTAGATTTTTTTGTTGTTCTCTTGGTGTAAATGTGAGTTTCGCCGAAAAAACACTGTCTTTTGATATTATATTATACTCGCTTTTGCCTCATTGGATTTTCGTTCAAAGAATCCTCAGATAACCTGCGGTTTATGAAATGTGGAATTTCGATTATGCTAGGGTAGGTAGTTGTGTGTGTATATAGTGATTTTCTAAGCATGGATTAGATATGGCACAAGATCGAAATATGGGGCACCCAATGAGGATCGAACTGACTACTCAGTCGTAACTGATCTAGCAAGACAAGCTTTCTAACCACTGACCACGTCGAGGTGCCCAACATATAGTGATTTTCCAAGCGTAGCTTAGATGTGACACAAGGCCGAAAGTGTGGGGGGACGCTGTGAGGATCGAACTCACTACTCATTCATGATTGTTCTAGCGAGACAAGCCATTACACCGTCTTGGTAGTTGTGTGTATATATAGTGTATTGTCGCTTACTTTTCTATGCGATTGATGTATAACTTTATGGGGGTTTAAATTTACTTCTTAGTAGTCTACTTTTTTTTTTTTTTTTTTACTTTATTTTAATATCGGTTTTGAATCCTGCATCTTTGAAGATTAGGTTAATTTTTTTTATCTATGTTTGCTTTTTGTTTTGTAATTCATTTGGTTTATGAACAGGTCATCTCTACATTCCTACATCTTTTTTGGTATATTATTCTAACTAATGCGAATAGGATATATATATATATATATATATATATATATATATATATATATATATATATATATTCCGACCAGTTCACGGGTTTTCGATCCTAGAATTTTTTACCGTTTTTAGTCAAATGTTTTCTCTCTTCCGTGTACCGCCTCAGCATGTACCCCACACTTCCCGCTATCCTTTACCTTTTACTAGAACCAGGCCAGGCTGAAAATGGAGTACTGCAGCCTAGACTTCACTTTTTTTAGGATCCAAAAGAATCTATGCGTCCTTGGAGGCGACAAATTATTTTCCATTCTGCAACCTCTTTCTCATAGACGTCGCAAGTCCATCGCCGCTCTATCGCTATTAATATGTAGACTGTTCAGATTAACTAAACTCCTCTGCTCCACCGGTCCTAACTTTCTTAGCTAAGATCCGCCATGATATGCACATTGCAGCGAACCTTCATCAGTCCCTTTATATTCCCCTTGTGAGATGTCATTTCCACTCAAACTGCTTCTTCACACGAACTGCCTTATAGAATCGGCTTCCAGAAGATTGCTTCCTCAATCACTACAGTCTTATTCAGTTCAAGTCTAAGGTTAACCGTTATCTTTCACAAATATCTGCATAAGCTCTGCCTCTGACTCTTTAACCATCTACCTCGAGTGACCCACGGGCCTTGTAAAAGATGAACACCACTATAAAAATATGCTGTTTCTTTGTTGAATAGAAGTGAACTTCGGCTGACCTGTATACTTTATAGATGGTCGGTTGAGGTCATTTTTCTATTCCTTTACTAAGGAGTGTGCTTATCTAAATATGAACGAAGTGGTGGATAAAATGGAATGTTCAATATCCATTTGTGTGAACCCACAGTTATTGATATCTCTCATATTATAAAACCAGTTTATTACTGATTTTCTATTTTGTAAAATACATCTATTTGACGCCATGGCACACATCATCAGTGATCTTTTAAGGCTGAGTAACATTTCGGGTTTTCAAACATTATAGCACTTCTCTACGATGACCCAGTCGATACTGATCGGATACCAACCTGTGTGCTATCCGTCACCTACAACTATTCTCATATTATAATGCGTATCAACATACTGCGACCCCTCTGGAATTTATAGTCCAATCACGAACATCTGGTTAACCCGTCACCTCTCCTTTTATGTGTCGTGTCTCTTCAGGACGTACGCGATCATGGCCCTCCACCTTCTCCTGTCCCTTGTAGCTCTTAATAAGTTTTGCCTTATTGTTATTTCTCACAGATCCCGTTCTGCCATCCATTTTCCCAAGCCCATTATATCACGTGATGCTTTCCCCGTCCCTCTTTCCTTCCATCAGTCCTGTAAGTATCAGATTTTCCAAGCCTTCCTTTCTCTTCACGTATCCCAGAAATTTCAGCTGTCTCTTCTTGATGTCAAATTTAAGTTTCTTCTTTGTTTTGAATCCTCTCCCAAACCTCATCGTTGCTCACATGTTCGTGCCATGATATCCTTATCATCCTTCTGTAGAACCACACTTCTGCTGCTTCCTGTCTCTTCTTCATCTTTGAGGAGAGTGTCCAGCATTCGCTGCCATAGATGAAGACAAATATCACGTAACAGTTCAGTACTCTTTTCTTTGTTTCCAACGAAATTTTCCTGTCTCGTAATACTCTGCTTAGCTTTTGGGATGCGTCTTCGGTCATCCCAATACGATTTCGGATCTCAGCGTCGCACTTACCGTCCTCTGTCAGAACACTTAATTAATATTTAAATTTCCGCACCTGCTTGATTTTAGTGTCTCCGAATTGTAAATTGCATTTTGGGCTCATCTTTTTACTGATGACCATGCATTCTGTCTTCTTGTAGTTTATGCTTAATCTCCCCTCCTCGCTCTCCTTCGCTACCTTCTGTCGGAGGTTTTGTAGTTTCCTTTCGGGTGTCTGCTATTAGTACTGTGTCATCTGTATCTCTTAGGTTGTGAAGATTGTTTGCTGCTAATGATGTATCTTGGTAAGTTTTCAGTTCTCTCTGAATTGCCTCGCTGTATAGGTTGATCCGTCTCCTCGCTTTTCCATAAAAATGGAAGCAAACACAGCGACTGTTTTCTTAGGAAATTCGGCGACACTCTCGACTTGAAGTGGTAAGTAACGATCTTTCGTTTCACTCATTGATATATACACACGTACACGTACATTTACACACACACACACAAACTCACATAAACAGTATATTTATTTACTTTCTTCCACCGGCCTGGTAACTCGGTAAAGCTTATTAAAGAAAACGTGCACCCTCCACCTGCATTTTTTCTTTAATAAGTTTAACGAACCGTCTATTCAAATATAGGTATCTACTAAAAATATGAGCGTACACACACATATTTTATATATATACTAGCAGTAGAGCCCGGCATTGCTCGGGGATGTAACAGTAAGAGATAGATCAAGTATCGACCATCATAAAGACTAAAAAATAAAATTGACAAAGATTATTGTTTAAGGTTGACGGACACGCATGTCTTAATTAGTTTTTTTGTTGTTTTTTTTTTTTACGAATTGGTCAAAACCAAACTCAAACAAAAACATTGTTTTCAATCGTTATGAGTCTACCGATTGAATAGAATTTTATTATACACAACTGTCTTGTAAATGGAATTTTTAAAACTTTCTGAATGTAAAAATAAAGAAAGTGTGCAAGACAATAAGAAACACTACCTGCCAAAAAAATTGAAGTTTTGTTGAAATCGGTTGAAATATGTAGGAAATCCGATCCCATATATAAACGAACACACACATACACACGCACAAACAACCTGGGTTTTATAATAAGTATAACTCGATATGAGTTGTCCCCCTTTCATTCTCGTGACAGCGATGCCTCTTAATCGTGTTTTCAAATTGATTTCGTGCAAAAACAATTGCGTTTTTTCCAATTTTTGGCGCTGTCAATATATATGTCAATATATTCCTTTTGTTTTGGTCTAACATTGTTTTTGGTTCGGAGGAGTTTTCTTGTACTATCAGAGGACATTTCAGAAGACATTTTAGATGACATTTCTGAGATTCTACTTATTTTTCCTGCTTTCCTTTTTATTACATGTTGCTCTGAAGTGTGTTTTGTGAGAGAGACAAAGACTGGGACAGCGACAGAGAGAGAGAGAGAATAAAATGGAATATCAGTGTTCGGAAAGTGTTACTGATTACTTAGTGTTATATATGCCTTGTGTGGAAAATATGTTTGCACCGTCAAGAAAGAAACAATCAAACAAAGTGAATGACAAAGAAACAGAGAGAACATCTTTTTAAATCGTTGGTTTGTTTTAACACCTATAAATCACATAAATATCATATAATCTCGGATGCGTAATAATATTGAAAGAAAAAGAAGTAATCCCGACGATTCCAACAAAAACTTTACATCGATAAGTCTTCTATATTTTTTTTATTGTTTTTATCTCGTTTTGGCTAAATTAATTACACAAAATCATTTCCAATTGGGCAAACTGTTATTTGTGTACATGTTATTCGCGGTGATTGTATTTTTAGATCTGGTAAAACAGGCGAAAGATAATGGTATTTCGATCAGTGCATTCGGACTGAGAAGAAACTGTCGAGTTATGAAACAAATAAAAATTCATGAGCAGACATTTAGACGATATTAGCACAAAAATGAAACTGCAGTCAATGATCCAAATGAAGTATGATGAATTATCAGAGAAAAAATGATGAACGTCGACTGAAAGAAAAATGAAAATATACCATGGGACAATTAAATAAAATTTTATATATTTCATATCAGCAAATTCGGCATCG
>CAHIKZ030004061.1:1267500-1307500 GCA_903632075.3 Acanthosepion pharaonis
CAGATACATAAAAAATTTCGAATAGGAAAACAGTTAAAACAAGTTATTATTATTATTTTGTATGTGGGGTGCCCTAGGCTTAATTCCCGATGGTTGACTCAGAGGCAAATGACCAATTACCAATATCACTCAGGTTCTATCCGGAATCAATGGCTGAGGATCGAACTCAAGTAAAAAGACTTTGGAATGCTGAATTTCAAGGCAGGCATCATTCACCATTGATAGTATCAGCATGTTCTTCTAACACTCCTCTTGCTTCGCTGTAGACTAAACTTAATTCATATCCATGCATATACATTAATTATGTGAATCCCGTGTGATAGATTGTCAGTGCGCTTGGCGATACGTTGGTAAAGGCAGTTGATATTGACTACATTTTAAAAATGCGTGTTTATTGAATATATATGTATAGGCGTTTCAAACATATGAATCTCTCTCTTTCTCTTTCTCTCTCTCTCTCTCTCTCTCTCTCTCTTTCTTTCCATTGTCACCTCTCTTTGTTGTTTTCTCTCTTTTTCTCTTTTATATAATTTTACATATTTGTGTGAAATTTTGTGCTGACAACTGGGCCTCCTATACTTGTTCTACATATAATATTTGGCTAATTATTTTTCGAATGATTAAATCTCTCAGACGTATATCATTATATTTTTTTAATATATTTAACAAATAATTACTTCTTCTAAATGCTGTCTGCAATTTATTTTTTCGATAACCGTGATAGAATTTAGCTTTTTCAAAGACACCTCTGTGTATGTGAGATATTAATGGCATTAATGTTTGGTCGGCTTTGTGCACATTCAATGGACTGAAATCAGAATCTGCCTGCGTCTGAAACCAATTAACAGTTCGCTAGGAATCATGCGACTTACTAAATGATAATAAAGTCAATATATTTCTAAATTTTAATCAAAGCATAGCAGAAATCGATAAATGATGTGCCGTAGCATAAAGTGGAAGTAACGCTAACAAAAACCAGCCATCTCGTTTTTGCAGCTTTCAAGACAGTACTCTCAAACTAAGAGTGATGAATATAAGCATGACTGTTAGTTACAGAAGATGATTGTTAAGAAAATTGAAAGATATCTTCCGGGTGATAGGGTTGGAAGTTAGATATAATCCGGTAGTCCACAAAGAGAGTTTTTCCATCGGCACAAGCTCTTTTTACGCAGGGGTCATTGTCGTCCATTGAACAAATGGCAGCCTCAGGAAGAAAACTGAAAGAACGCTTAGACAACACAGTAAAAGAATCAATAAGGACAAACTGTTGACTCTAAGAAGACAGCATGTGTGTTTGTCAGCTAAGGAGGCGGTTCAAGGTGATAACTATGTATCAAGGACGTCAGAATCAAACGTCTAAAAGAAATTCAGCTGTCTCCTAACAGAATCACAGTGACATAAAATGTCGGACAGAAGCGCATACGTCCTCCAAAAAATAAAGAATCTAGTAAGAAATAGAAAGCTTTTCTTATAAATAAAAAATAGTGATAAACTGTTGCATAATATCAGTTCTTCTATATGTAGTGAATGCAGGGCAATCTCATCCGCGATAGAAAAGTGGTTCTAGCGACGAATGTTGGAAATTAAACGGGAACCGCCTATAAGCGATGAGAAAGATTTATGAAAAATTCAAAGAAACAAATATTTACACTCAGACCGAGACAATTGTAATTTACTGATCTACTTTCTTCTTTTATGTCCCTTTAAGACATCATGGCTCTGTATTTCTTCCTGTCCCTTGTAGATCCCAATAAGTTTTGTCTTTTTGTTGTTTTTCCCAGACCCTGTTCGGCCATCCACTTGCTTAAGCCCGCAAGGTATGTTCCTCGTTTCCTCTATCCATTCTGTGAGTATCAGATTTTACAAACCCTCCTTTCTCATTACGTGTCCCAGAAATTTCAGCAGCCTCTTTCTGATGTTAAGTATAAGTTTTCTCGTTGTTTTCATCCTCTCCAAAACCTCGACTTTACTCACATGTTCGGTCCATGGTATCCTTAGCATCCATCTGTAAACCCATACCTCTGTTGCTTTGAGTCTCTTCTTTGTCCAACATTCGCTGCCGTAAAGGAAAACAGATATCACGCAACAGTTCAGTACTCTTTTCTTTGTTACCAACGAAACCCTGCTGTTTCGTAATACTCTGCCTAGCTTTTGGAATGCGTCTTTAGCCATGACAATACGTCTTCGGATTTCAGTGTCGCACATGCCGTCCTTTATCAGAATATTTCCCAGATATTTACATTTCCATACCTACTTGATTTTAGTGTCCCCTACCTGTAATTCGTATTTCATCTTTTTGCTAATGACCACACATTCTGTCTCCTTGTAGTTTATTCTTTGTCCCTCCTCCTCACTCTCCTTCGCTACCTTCTGTAGGTTTTTCTAGTTTCCTTTCCGTGTCTGCTACCAGCACTGTGTCACCTGCATATCTTACGTTGTTAAGATTATGGCTACCAATGATGAATCCTTGTAAGATTTCCAGTTCTCTCAGAACTGTCTCACTGTAGAGGTTGAATACATTGAATATTTAGCCTGGGGTCAGATTACCAAAATTGTTGTTTTTTAAGGTTCTAAAATGGACTATATCAGTGCTTTTTTCATACTACAATGAAATACTTATTTAAATCCACATACATTAGGGACATAACTCTAAAATTTTTATCTATAATCACAGCTGAAATACTAGTAGCAATATTAGCTGTTTCCTTATAAGAAAACATTTGGTATTCATTGACCGAACAACTAGTGCTATCATCGGCTAAAATTTATGAAATGTCTCAAGACATTTTTCTCCTTTTTAGGACTTCATCGGATGAAAACGGGCTTTAAATCGGACTTTCGTCCGATGATGTCCTCAAGGACGAAATCCATCTCACAAAAACTATTTCAACTTAGTTATAGATATTCCTGAAACTGTTCTTGATATATAATTATGGATAACGTTATGCACTTAGTTCTTTATATAATTATACAAAGCTACCTTGCCATTATAATTTAAAATTTGCATCCGTTTTTTTTTTCTGTGTTTATTTTTTATAAGCTTTTATTTAATTTGGCAGATGTCATCGTATCTAATTTTCTAAGTATCCCGATTATCGTCCGGTTTTCTTTGTGTTAACGGCCTTGGGCAGGAATGATAAATTTATCTATTACGAATAAGGATTCTTCGACGATAAGTTACAGCGTTCAGTTTATATTGAAACTTAAAAAAAAAATTCAGTCACTTTATTTAAGGTCAACGTTTTACATTCTATCGCTCTCTCTTATTTCATTATGTCTTTCTTTATTTCTTTCTTAAAATATTCCTGGCTGTGTCTTCTGCATCATTTCATAATATTGTCTCTCGTTTCATCATTCCTTTTTCTAAGCAGGTCAGTAGAGTTTTGAAAGGGAAAGAGCCTTTCAAAACTGAACAATAAACATTATGTTTAGACTAATGCAAAGTTTATTGTAATTTGTGACTTCATAGAAAAACAAAGTATATGCTTCCTTTGACCTTCCTTGGACAATACTCCATATTTGGCATTCTGATTGTGTATGACAGAGGGTGCACACTAAATGCCGTCTTCTTTTTAATTCTGTATCATTAATTATTTTCATTTAACAGTTTGGTGTGGTATACGAAAAATGCCAATTTCAATCAGTGTACCACAAATTTTATAAAATATGAATAACGTGAGAGAATCAAATCACAGGAGAAATTCTGACAAGCAGAAAATTGGATTTGCATTTTAATTAGAGGATCCTGTTTATCAACAAACGTTAAATATTTCCAATTACTGTCTACAATTTTAATCCAACGCATCAAACATCCCTGATCAAGAAATCACGTTCTTTGTATAAGAGGAAGTGACTCCGTCCGATAAAGACAGGCCAACATTTCACAATCTTGTTTTGATTACAAAGCAAAGCCTCCAGGGCACAGTAAAAGAAATAGAAACTGGACGTTTTTATCTACAGTTTGTGTGTTCTGTCTCAGCGTATCAGTCAAATTGATTTGTCTGTCAACTGTCCTGAGCAGCCAAATAAAAAATACACTCTCTTTTTAAATCATGTCTACTTGAAGACATGATGATTTTGTTAGCTTTCCTTGTTTGTCTGTGGTGGGCGTGAAATCTTAACAATTCAAAAGTTGTTTTTTTTTTTCTAAAACAATGTCGATGTTTTTATCTGCATTTGTGAGACGAAATGATTTTTATAGATAGAAAGATGGGCATCCCAGGTAAAGGAGAGGGGACAACAAACGCCCATCGATTAAAGGAAAGGTTCTGTCTGACAATCTTTGACCATTAGCAATTGTGAGAGATAGTTCAGGAAATCGAAAAAGTACAGAGGTCGAAATTTGGGACTCAAAACGATAAAGAAAAGTAAATTTCCTGAATGAAAAATACATAATAATGATAACAACGATATCTTACAGTAAAAAGAGTTATTCATTATTGCAGAAAATTTGAAGATGACATAGCTGGAGGGGAAACTTTGAATTTAGGATGAGGATTTTTAGGATAAGCACAACCTCGTAGACTATTCATATTTCTATTTTCACTTAGTTAATGGAATCGGTTAAGATTAAATGGAATCGATTAAGATTAGAAACTATTTTTTTTAATCATAATGGGTGACTGAATGTTAATTAATAATGTTGTGGTAGGATCCACCTAATTTGCATAGTGGAGTACCGACCATATAAATATGGTTGGTACCAGGAAGAGAGTGGAGGAATCAAGAGATTCAATCCAGAGACTCTGCTCGACTGCGACTAAGTCAACACATTCTCCAGGAACGGTCTTCCCAGGAATATACAAAAGACTATATGTAAATATTGTGTACACTTTCTTGCTTCAATACATTTTGTTCTAAGTACATTTTGTGTTGCATTATTATTCCATGCATTAGTCAAGTTTCAACAAATAAGTAAAAGAAAACCATTATGAAGTACAGAAAGCAATAAAAGAATAAGAAGTCAATAGATAATAAATTATATACCATTTAAATTCTTGAAGATCAAGGTTGACCGGAAATCAACATGCCGAAGAAGAGTTCCACAGTTCGATAAAAGAAACTATTATTAAAAACCTTACGGTTACATTTAGTCAATTCAACTGTAAATTCATGAGGACTTATTGCCAGTCTAGTACTGCGCTTAAATTCATGAAGTCTAGGTAACATAGAGCAATGTTCATCAGGACAATTACCATGGAAGTATTTAGAGAAAAGCCACGTTACGGCGATGGGGGAAAAGGACTGAAGACAAGATACCAGGTCAGCACCAGTAACATTGCAGATTATTCTTTGTTTTTTATTAAGAATCTCTAAATATATAGCAGGAGAACCATACCATATGTGGCAGCAATATTCTAAGCATGGACAAATGTGAAACTTATAAATATGTGAGATACATTCTAGAATAAAAAACTGTTTAACACAACAAAGTAATCTAGATTTCTTAGCAGATAATTTAGCAATTGATTCAATATAATCTTTCCACTTCATGTCATCCGAGAACGTTAGTCCGAAAAGACACAACGATTGACTATCCTGACGATTAGCATTAGCCATACTAATGGAAGGTAATAAGGAGTCTCTCAGATTATTAATAGAGAGCAGTTTTATTTTGGGAGCGTTAAAAGTAATAAAGTCATTCCTTACACCAAGTTAACAGCAGAATTTAGGTCACTTTTGCGATCAGCTGCCAATTTGACATTATCGAACCGATCAAATTTACTATTTAAAAGTAAATCAAAGCTAACGACTGGTTTTCTAAAATTAAAGAAAACACTTCAGTCATACATTATTAACGTTATTAACTTTATCCTGGTTGTTTTACAAAAACCACACCGTCCGAAGGAAAAGTAATGTTTGAAATATTAGTGATGGGATTATTTTGTATTTAATTTGTCATTATGCTTTAGCTAGATAATAATAATAATAATAATAATAATAATAATAATAATAATAATAATATTTGCATCTGTGTTCATGAGTAGTAGAAGTGAAGGTGTATCACGGCCGAGTTTTGAGTGGGTTGTTGTTGTGTATGTTTGAAGGATTACTCAGTTAAAGTAGTTGAAGTCATGTTAAGATACTAGGAAATATACTAACTCGGAGATCGTCTGAGCGGCCTGCATTACCTGGGATACTGATCTTTCACTCACCATCTAAGAACTTGCTCGGATCGTCAGTAAATGTCTATTCAGATGATTAATAGTTTATGGGTGCAACTTCAAAAATTTAGATGACCAGAGGATGACAGTTGATCTCTACTCGAACCTAGCTCTAAACGCTTGGAATACAACATTCAACACCTCTACACGAAGCTAGTAACGTTTCATCACCGAGCAGAAGCTGAATGTTTGCCAGTCATGATAAACGGTTTTAATCTCAATGGGACGCCTTGCTTACGGCGTCATTTGGGAATCAAGTTCACCCCTGATCGAAAAGTGGAAATCATGTATACGAATCACCGCAAAAAATGCCGGAAAAATCCACGGTTCCTTGTATCCCTCCAAAAAGTATCCGAGTTCTCCAGCCACGCTTTATCTTTACAAGTCAGATCAGACTAAAGATTGAGTAGCGTTGCCATGTTAGGGCTGGAAATGTTAAATCCTCTTTTTTTTTCCTTTCTTTACAGATTTCAAAAGTTTCAACACGGCTTTCCGCGTGATGAATTACTTTTTCCACTGTACAACCTCCTTCACTAGAGACTAAACGTTGCAAGCCTCTCACTTCTCTATCGCTGTTCCCATGGAACATTTTTTGACTTAACTTCACCGTTTCTAACAATTAAATCCGCGGCATGGCACGCACACTAAGACGAATCATCCTCATTTCCTTTCTATTCCATTGCTAAGAAGTAAGATCTCTTCGGGACAGCTTCTTCTCAACAACCACTACATTCTACAACACACATCCGAGAGAATGCTTCTAAGCAGGTCAGTAGAGTTTTGAAAGGGAAAAAACTTTTTAAAACCGAACAATAAACATTATGTTTAGACTAATGCAAAGTTTATTGTAATTTGCGACTTCATAGAAAAACAAAGTGTATGCTTCCTTTGACCTTCCTTGGACAATACTCCATATTTTGCATTCTGATTGTGTATGACAGAGGGTGCACACCAAATGCCGCCTCCTTTTTAGTTCTGTATCATTAATTACGTTCATTTAATAGTTTGGATGTGGTATACGAAAAATGCCAATTTTAATCAGTGTACCACAAATTTTATAAAATATGAATAACGCGAGAGAATCAAGTCACACGAGAAATTCTGACAAGCAGAAGATCATTGCAATCTTAACTTCTTCGAATCTAGAGTCAAACGTTATCTATTTTACATATCCTTATAATCAGAACATCTTACTTCCTTCTACGTCCATACAACAACCTCATGCAGTAGCCTTCTATCTTGAGTGACTGTTATTTGTTGAACAAAAGTAAAGTTGCATCTCTCTGTATAAGCGGGGGGGTAGTTATAGCCAATTAAAGTCACATCTAGATACTTGGAGACACACACTCTCAGTTGAAGATCGTTTGAGCAGACCTGGACTGAGCTCAACTTATAAATTTATACAGCTTGATCTGGTGATGATATTTCAGAATATGATTCGATTCGTTAAGCAAATGTTTTGTTTTTGTAGCAATTTGGGATGTTGTATAACACTAACCCTTACGCAGTCTAGTATATTACCAATTCCTTTATCTCCTATACTAAATCTGGCATGATATTGTAGGCTGTAGCTGCAAAGTGAATAGCAGTCATTGCCATTTCTGTGATAAATACCAAATAATGGACAAGAAACATAACTGTTTTTTACTGTTAGCAGAAGTCAAGCTGTTATAGATTTTAGCAAGGTTTAAGATGTCCTTTCTTAACAAGGAAGAGAATGGAATATACTACTATGTATAAATTAGAATCATTCGTGTTAGATGAAGAGGGGCATTGTCTGTGGGCGTTACGTTGCTGGAATGAACGAATCGATGAATAGGTTAGGTACAATTTTCAATCCTTGTACTATCGTCTTCTCTAAAACAGGAAAATACCATATCTTTCTACACGAATTAGACATCTGCAAAGATTTGTAAAATTGATTCGCCAATACATTCTGATAACATCAGAAACACTACAGATAAGTTCAGTTGTACTAACAAAACCTGGATGCCATTAACAGTGTCAAATATAGTTATTAATTGAACGCTGATTAAACACTTTCCTCATAAAAGAACACCATCCTAAAATAAAAAAGAATATGATTAAATAAAGGTTTATGATCAAAATTGCCTTTCCTTATAGTAAGTTATATCTCACATTAACTAATATATGTTATGCTTATCTTTCGAAATATTGATATGATGCAAAGCACTGCCCTTCTTATGAAGGTGTTTTAATGTTAGGGATATACTTTTGCTATTGTGGATAATATTAGGTTTTGTAACTTTTTTGTCAAATATACTTCAGATGTTCCCAAAGATGCTTGTAAATTTGAACGGTCTTTCATCATATATTAGTTTTTAGAAAACTTTAACGAAATTCCCATTTCATCTTTAAACAGAGTTGACAGGTAATAGACACCAGGTAATAGATACGTGTATATTTCCCTGTAGTTTCTAAATGCATTTAAGCAATTACTACATTGACTAATTTTCGTCAAATCCTGTATTTCAGCGACACCTGCTGGCAGATTCTTAATCAAAGAATTATTTTTTTTCTTAACGGTAGACACTAATCACCGCGTAATTAGAAGTTAAGTTTTAATGACAAAATTGACATTAAAACAGTCTAAAATCGGTTTTAAATAGACAAACGTGATTGTTAGTATTTTACTGCTAATTGTGTGCTATTTGTCTACAGTGAAAACAAAAATTCCACCTTCAAAGAAGATATTTAAGTTGTTGCGATGCATCTTAATGTTCCTAATGAAAAAAAAATACGTGATTGCTGCTAAAGTTTTAATGCTTTTTGTACCCATTAAGTTGAGATTAAAAAGATATAAATACCACCATTTTGTGCGGACATATATTTTGGTTATATATGCAAAAATGATGACAGTCGAAGTGAATGGAAGCCTCTTACTCCGCATCAAGAAAGCGATGATCTTTTAAAGAAAATAAACGAGCGAGAATTATTTATTTGTCTTTTTATTTACTCTTTTCATTATTTTATTATATTTTATATTTATTACTTTTATTTATTATAATATATATATTCAATTTATCTAAAATGGTTACTATTTGTTTACTCTTTAGGTTAATCATTATTCTTCACTTGTCGATATTTTAATAAAGAAAGTGTCTTTTGGCAAGTTAATTTTATTACAAATATTTATCACAATGTATTTGCTAACTTATTTATATATTTGACTCGAATAGCCGAGCTTTATATATATATATATATATATATATATATATATATATATATATATATATATTCATGAATCATTCATACAATAAAAAACAAATAGAGAGGTTAATGATTTAAATGGCGAGAATACATCTTCGCAAACAATATTAAAAAGATACACCAACCCCGAACCTGTATATGAATGATACGGTCCCTGTTTATAAATTCGAGTTGCATAAGGTCTTTTAAATTTTTACAAGCTTTCGTGTGTTCCTACAGATATCCTCAGGTATGAAAATAGATTTGTTCTTGTTTTTACTTCTCGGTAATAAGAGGACAACGAAAATAGAGATGTAATCCGAAAAAATGCTATGAGAAATGTGTTATTGTTTTGGAACGTGCGGTCGCAACGCTGAGTTTGAATTTTAAATTTTAAGGTTGTGCGTTTTGTACAAATATAGAATAGAAATTTTTATTGGTAAGTTTTCCGTCAATGACGGAAAACTTACCAGTAAAAAAAGAATTTATTTGTTTTATTGTATGAATAATTCATGAATTTATAAATTATAATTGCACCTATGATTGAAATTATATATATATATATATATATATATATATATATATATATATGTTGTAACATGTTTTGGGGGAAAAGAGCGTATTTTCGAATCTGTCGGGGACGCGTTTCGAATTCTCATGTTTATTTTGAAATGTTTATTTTTTTAATATCGAACCTGTATAGTCAGTTATTTCTATTTTAAACAACAGCAGCAACAACAAAAAATAATAATGTGTATATTTGACAATTACTTTCTATCATTTGTCACATATATATATATATATATATATATATATATATATATATATATATATTATTATTATTTTATATATATATATATATATATATATATATATATATATATATATATAGCATCCGTCGGTCTCAAAAGGCAATGGATCTGCGCTCATGAGTTATGCCTCAGCTGCTGATGGCGGCGCAGCATCTGTCATGACTGTACAGGCCCACACGGGAGTAACAGTATCGACTGCAACGAATGCATATGAAGATAAAGATGTCACCGTGTTGATTTCTTTCTGACGAACACGGTTCTCCCCGGCAGCAAGTGTTCGTTTTTCCTCTCCTCGTGCTCTCTTGCCTCTGGACAGTTCTTCATACCGAAGGACCTTCGGAATCCTCCCATCAGATATACGATGTAAATGTCAAAGCCAGCGCTGTCGGCGCTGTTGAAGAAGGGCGTATAGGCTGGGTAACTACGCATGGGTGAGAACTACACAATTGGAGACCCGGTCGGAGCAACCAATGCTCAGAATGCGAACATGAAAGGCGAACATGAATCGTCGCTCCTTACTGGAGTAGAGGCTCCAAATCTCGCTGCCATAAAGCAGCACGCTGACGACGCATGCCTTATAGACAGCGGTTTTGGTGTTCGTAGTCTCCCAGACTCTCGAGGTCAGCATGTCAAACGTTCTGGCAGCTCATCCCATCCATCAGTTGATATCGTTGTCTAACGATAGGGTCTCTGAACGGTCGAAACATGGTATAGGAATTCATGAATCAGCTTCAGGTCGTAGTTGTTGATTTTGATGGCGGAAGGCTGGTCAACGTCTTTATCCCTCACGTTAGTATTAAGCAGATTGATGGTCAGACTGAATACTTGGCAGACTTTTGAAAAATTATCCATTAGTCGCTGGAGTTGCTATTTCGAGTGTTCTGCTAAAGGTGCATCATCTACGAACAGTATGTACCTAATAAGCTGGACTGAAGGCTTCCTTCGATGGAATTCAACGGCTCGGGCGGAGTGTCCCCCAACATGGAATCAGCGACTACGTGTACGTGACCAAGAACTCTGGTATACGTTGCTCATGACGCGTTACGCATGAATGAACGTCTTTATTCAAAATAGCTAAAAATTACGAAGGTTGTAATTTGAGAGAGGATCGAAGAAAGAGAAGACTGGCTAGACTAAGATTAAGAGGTTCATTAAATACGCAGACATTGTGGGAACGATGCTTCAATTATCACTATTTAATATTTTTAATTTCGCGCATACACATTTGTCTACTGAACGGTAGAGTAGGGTGAATCTGTGAAAAAAAGCGTACCATGTCGGAATTCACTCTGCCAGAAATTTCGAAACAGCATGTTCTACTGCTTGGCATTCGTGTCAGAAGCTCCAATACGAACATCTCACAGTGTTTGGGTGTCAATCTGAGGGTAGTAAAGGGGATTCAGAATGTGTTGGATGAGTCTAATGGTGGTTACGAAGATGTTTAGAGTGATCACTAGTGATGGCGACGTTATGTCTTCATTCAAGTGTTTGAGGAAGTAGTGCTGCTCTGTGTCTGGCAACAGGACTCTGCACTATGCCACACAAGCAAGAGAAACCAGTCGTGACTATCAGACAATTTCTGAGACCATATCACCGCTTTCATATGGCCATCTAACTTCCCAGTCTGCAACTCCCTTGATTATTGTGTGCAGGGTGCAGTTGAGAGAGAAACCAACAAAATTCCTTGTAACACTAAAGATGAACTTAAGGCAAGGATTATAGCAGCATTCACCACCTTAAACAAGAAGACTGCCCAGAAGAGATGCAGGAAATTCTGGAGTCGTTTGGAGGTCGTGATTGAGGCCAATGGCGATTTTATGGAATAAATTTACACTTTAATATTTCAAAATATTTTTTGTATAATTTTGGCAAATATATCTGTTGAAATGAGATTTCAGTGTTATTTTCATATTTGCGGAATTTACACGACAATTTATCCATCGCACGCTGTAGAACGGAAATAAATCAAATGTGCCTATACAAAAAATTATTCTTATCTGTAAAAGAAATTCTTACAATCTAAACGTATTTCCTGGATTAAAATTACCTGAAAAGAGTTTATTAAACCGTAGAAAACGAATCAATGGAAAAACAATCCAAGAGCTTAGAAAAGCGACATTCAAAATCTTGCTTTGTACGTGACAGCGAATTAGAACTGTAATGAACCAATTCAACACTGATTAAAGTCATCAGGTGAATTATGAATTAATAATTATGGTGGTCACTATTACGAACCTCAGACTAAATGCCACTATTCATTAGCGAGCTCTGTATATAAGTTATTAGAAATTAAGGAAAGTGGGGTAAGAACGAAGCCGGTCCTTTGAAATTATTTTGTATGAGGCTTCAGGTTTGAAAGTGACAATCACCATGAAATGTTGATTCCTCTTATACTGTCGGTATACGTATATATATACATACACACACACACACACATATATATATATATATATATATATATATATATATATATATATATATATATATATATTAATTTATATGCGCACTACTTAGTGGAAAGCGTTCAATATCAGTGAGAGAGCTAACATATTCAGCAGTATGAATATAAGTTTGAGACCTGGGTTCCATAGTTTTGCAATTATCAAACTCTGATGACTGGAAAAGCGTGAAAACTGAATATATATGTGTGTGTGTGTGTGTGTGTGTGTGTGTGTGTGTGTGTTTTATGAGGAACGGCAGCCATATCGAATCCATTATGGAACAAAAGTCTTTGAAAAATCCTTCTTAGATAATCGTAACTGTGTCCCACCAAACCTCTCAATCTGGTTTCTCTTTTTTTCCCATCACATTTGCGCTTCCTTACGAACAAAAAAAAAAATGCTCGTGCCATCTGTTATAATTTACTCTTGCTATGTGTCTCAATTTTTGTCGTTTAAACCTTTCTCTAATATCTCCTAACTTTCTCTCTTTTAGACTTATTCCACGCATTACTTTCCATTTCATTGTTTTCAAGCGATATTGTTCATTTCGATGTTTTGCAAATGCATGTCAAAGCTAGTGTCATATATTCCTTATCCGTTAGTCAAGACGCATATACAAAGTGTGGGAAAAAGCGAAAAGTCACAAAAAATGTGGATATGGAAAATATTAAAATCTTCAAGTACCTGGATCAGTTATAGCAAATTTAGTATACAAAATAAGGAAACTGAACATAGAATAGGCTGTCCTTGAGGTAGTTATATCCAAAACTACAAATGGCTACAAAACTGAAACAACCTGAAAACTTGATTAATGACTTAAACAGCCTTATCAGATTGATACTTTCATATGAATGACATACATGGTGTCAAACCTGTTCAGAAATATCTAAACTGTCTGCTGTAGACAACTACTTTCTCAAATCAATGGCTAAAATGACTTCGAGCAAGTGCATAGTGTAATTCTTAGCAAAGACCGTCGGTCTTTGCACCGTGTGGCGTTACAGAATCACAGAGAACTCTACCAAATGACGGAAACCACATGACTTGAAGACTCCGATAGCAGCAACAACAAAAACGGATAGCACATGTAACGTAACATATTGAATATGTTGACGTTCAACCATATCTCAAACAAAAGATTAGGAAGGAAGCCCCCTCCCAAGAAAAAAATGGTGGAAAAAGAAATAAAAAATACTGGGCTGGCAAAAGCTATTTTCCTGAAAAATTATTTTCAGGGGAAGATTTTAAAAATTTCAAACGCCTGTAGTACTGGCTACTCGGTCTATAAATGGTTAATATTTCCTTATAAGGAAACACATAATATTACGATTACGTTTGAAGCGTGTAAATAATGAGCTTTGTCATTGTTTTATTTTTTAATTTTTATTTAGCAATTATATTTCAAGCTATCCTTCTATGTTGTTTTTCGGCGTTTCTTTAATATTACCACCTGTTCATTGGGTACTTCTTGTTCTTGGGTACTTCCTGCTTTTCAGTATCTTTTCTTAAGATATTTTTCAAACTTTCGCTTTGTTTCTTTTTTTTTATTCAAACTTTTCATTGAGACTTCGCTATTCATGCCATTACGCATTTCTTAAAAATTCATCTAATTCCTTCGATGTTAAACTAATGTCATCAAATCATAGATGTTTTCAATTATTTAATTGTTTGATATTTACACAAACCCTTCCCAGTTCGAAGCATACTGTAGGTAATTTAAAAGAAATCAATTTCCCTTGTCTAACCGGTTTTCCAATTTTTATTTTATATGTGATTTAACTTTAGTTGAATTATTGCAATACGGCCCTCGTGTATATCATTTATAAATTATATATAATTTCGACAATACCCATCATTCGCATTGAGTTAAAACATCTGAGTGTACTTCGCAGTCAAATACCTTTTTATAGTCAGCAAGAGTCAAATAAAGTTGTGTTGCATTCTTTTGTGTTTTCCATTAGTTTGTAGATGATCTACTATTGAGAAATCACAAGTTGTTTGTACGTCAGTTTCTCACTATTTCATAAAATAATTTATGTCTTTAATATTAACCCGATAAGATGACAGTTACCAAGGTCTTATTTTCCCCCGAATACAATTGGTATATTTGGAATTCTTTTCTGTAGCTTTCAAAGGATATCGCATTTCACATTTTCAAACACATATATTTTTTCGCCATTTGTTAATCTGTAACAGCACTAGTATCTTTTGCAAGCACTGTTAGTAACATTTTCATCTTCGAAGCATATAGGTTTGAATCGTATACTACAATTATCCTTAGTATCTTGTTCTTTCACGGTTTCTATCTTTCAATGCAAAGAATTGGTTTTTGGGGGGTTTTTTTTTGTTTGTTTTTTTGGGGGGGTACAAAAAGCAGCAGATCGAGCCATTTTAAAGTTGTTTCCTTTTCTTATAGTTTCTTTCTTTCTTTTTCATGTTCGTCTCCCGTTTTATTTTTCTTCGCTATTTCTTCTCGTGTTTTAATTTCTTTATTGCTCATAGGATTTATGTGTAAGTTTCTTTTCTTTACCATAGTTCTAGTGTTACCTTTGAGGACTCGCAATTGTAGCTGCTATTTCTGTTTCTTCAATTTATTATATCTACCAACACCATAATTATGGTTGATCATTTTCTTTATATTCATATTTTCTCTGTTCTTTACGCTATTTTACAAAGCACAGAGGATTTCTTGATATCCGGGAGAGATCAAGAACCCACACGCACGCATGCGCACAAGCATGCACACAGAGGAACATACACCGACATCTATGTGTTTGATTTTATGGACATTTGCCTTTCTGTTACTATACTTTCTCCCTGTTTTCTACACATAGTATACATAAATATATAAGCATATAGATACGAAAATATACATATACAAACACGCATATGAATACATGCACATATATGTGCATATGCAAGCTTCATTAAAAACGACACATTATGGCCGTGTTCATAGTTGATATTATTGAGTGTTGGCATTCCGATATCTCTAGATAAATACATAAAACAATCTATATATTCAGTTAAAAGTATAAATAAAATCCATCCTTGATAATGACTAATAGAATAGCTGAAAAGCACTCGGACGTACAGAACACACGGGCAGTTTTTACACACTTTGTGTTCAAAAACAAATCACGTAAACAAACACAAGAAAAAGCTTAATCCCAGTAACTTGTCAGTCGTCTTTAATTAAACTTGTATAAAAACGGGATTTCTGCTCAAATACTGCTCAGTTATATATGTATGTACGTATACAGACATATATATGGATATATGTGTTAAAGTTCACAATATATTTGTGGAGGATACAAATTTGAATAAAATAGACAATCGTAAAATAGTATTTAGACCTTGCCTGAAGCATTTCGTCATTTGACTTTATCAAGGCAAGTGATGATAAAGAAATGCGGAATGTTATGGATATATGCCTATGTGAAAATATGCGAATGCATGCATATATATATATATATATATATATATATATATATATATATATATATATATATAGCATATTTTCATTCAAGCAGCTTTCATTAAATAATTTAGTGAAAATATGTGAATGCATGCATATATATATATATATATATAAGCATATTTTCATTCAAGCAGCTTTATTAAATAATTTAGTGAAAATATGTGAATGCATGCGCATATATTATATATATATATATATATATATATATATATATATATAAGCATATTTTCATTCAAGTAGTTTTCGTTAAATAATTTAGACGTATTATGTCTTTTTAATTTAGTTTTAATCCTTTCAAGTCCAAAAGTTATTTTTTTAGTGGCTGCTGAAATTTCATTAAGAAAAATTCCAAAATTTTCTTTTCAAATAATTTTTATTTTCCCAACTATTTTCTGTCTCATCTGAGACGATCTTCAGAGGGTTAAAGTATCTCTAGATGTGTATACAGTAACTCCATAAATTCAAAATATTTTTCACTGTCCCTTTACAGCGTCACAAAATTCAAATTTGAAAAGTTTTAACTATGCAAGGGAGATAACTTTGCTTAATTTTTTTATTTTATTTTAATATTTCAAAAATGAAAAAATAATTAAAAAAATGCATTTTATATAAAACTTCGTTGCTACAAACATTTAAAAACTTTGTTGCCATCCCCATAGTGGAAATTATTTATTTTTGGCCGTTATAAATATAGATAAATGCATATGTGCACAAATACATATCTATCTATCTATACATCTATCTATCAATCTATCTTTCTATCGCTACGTCTTTTACTCTCCCACTCTCTACATATATATATATATATATATATATATATATATATATATATATATATATATATATATATAAAGAAGGAATACAGTATAGTAGAAGAAACACAAATGTTCGCACTATCAGAACAAGTAGATTTAAAATAAGTGTCATAAGACTTAAACAAAAATATATATCCAAACACAGAGATATATGATATACTTACACACCCCTTCATGCGTACTGAGCAAATTGATCAATCTTCAATCTGATATCTGTAAATTTACTCAGAGTTTCAGGTGTTGAGTCAGATATTTCGCACGTCTCTCGAAATAACTACACCAAAAGATGATTTATATACCTGTGCTTATGGACGTTGTTCTGTTTATTCAGATCCAACAACACCCACCTATACAAAAGAAATACACGCTTTCATGAAACGTGTGAACTTTGAAATAGGATAATAAATAAACATGCATTTACACACACACACACATACACACACACACACATATATATATATATATATATATATATATATATATATATATATATATATATGTGTGTGTGTGTGTGTGTGTGTGTGTGTGTGTGTGTGTGTGTGTGGGGGAATATATAGAAAATAGGAAAGAACTGGTCAGGTAAATAATCCAAAGTTCCTTAGTATTTTAGTTATTCTTTTTTTTAAAAATAGTGCTCGATACAAAAGTAGAGCATAAATATAATTATTTATTTAAAAATATGATTCCAACTCACGACATAAGAGGTCTCATGTTTCAAAACAAGAGCCGAAAACTTCAATATAATTATTTGAATTAAATTGAGTTAAAGTAAGCTCTGTTCCATCTTCAAGCGAAATTTTTTTTGGAATAACGTATTTCTGAAATTTACGTGTTTTAATAATTGAAATCAAAATGTCTATGGTAACAGCTAGGGCGAATTGTTTAAATTGGGTAGGCGTGTGTTGGGTGTTAATAATAAGTATCAGTATAGAGTTACTTTCATAGATGTCAAATCAGGGAAAGATGGGGATGTCTAAATTTGAAACGGAAGATGTATTAACCCTAGTCTGGTATGTATGTCTATGGAGATTTATTTATTTTTTTATTTTATTTTTTATGAAAGGGATTTGTGCATATAAAAAAAACTGCCGTAACATTTGTTTTTTGACGACTTCATAAAGGGTTATCTTTTTTGTAGGGTATTTAAACTATTTATTTGGGCTATGGATTATAAAAGTTATTATATTGTATGCTTGTTTTTAGTTAATTATTCAAACCATAAATCTGATGATGTCGACAAAAAACCGTTAACTCATGTCTATTGTTTAATAGATTATTATTATTTAGAAGCTTAATAATGTGCAATTTCTCATGGAGGCACAAAGGGCATGGGTCATCCCAAGTTTTACATGTTCTAGCCTTGTTTATAATTTTCCATTTTATGTGTGTGTGAGTATAATTGTGTATTTGGGCATAATGTGCTTTTCTCGAATTTCCTAAGCTATGTGATCTGACAAAGAGCCTATTGATTAATGCCATCCATCAGGATCGATCGTCGAGCAATTATTAGCAAAGTGCTGGACTCACTTGGTAACCATTGTCCTCTCCAGGTTAGTTCAATGTGTATATTCCTTAGATTTCATGCTACATCAATTACCTTCCTCTTCATTTTTTTTCTATGTGAAGTATCCTTCCAGAATGTTGGTGATCATGAACGGCTGTCTTCCCCTGGCCCTTTTACCTTCGATATATCTTTTGAATATCAAATTCCTCAAGTCCTGCTTCCTTATTACGTTTGTAAGAAACATCAACTGTCCCTTTCTGATTATGAGTACGTGTCCTTTTCGATTCCGTTTTCCTTATGTTCGAAAACGAAGCTAGTAGCAGTAGATATGTAGAAATCACAACGAGAAATCTACATTCTTTAAATAGGTCAATTGCACATTACCTTATCAATGTGGTCTCCCCTGGCCAATTTAGTAACAGCGAGCAGCGGGTATTGGAGTGACTTCCCAGTTATTGTCGAGAGGTATATTTTTCTTTAACAGGATTTCTAGATCTAGAACGATCATTATTAATTTCACTGTTTAACGAATTAAAAATGAACAAGGATAGTAACTCAATCAAAAAAATAGCGTTTATAGTAAAATAAAAATAATGTCAGACTGAAAATCTACTTAAATGTATATTTACTTTTATATACAGTAATGCCTTGAGATACGAGTTTGATTCGTTCCAAGACTGAGCCCGCAACTCAAAAGATTCGTATCTCAACTCAATTTTCCCGACTGAAAATAATGGGAATATTTCCGACCTGTTCCAAGACCCTAAAAATGACTCCTGTTTTTGTATCTGTGTGTTTCTTACAAGCAAAAACGTGGTGGGAATAAACAAGAAATGCAGTTTATAAACAATAAAAGAGAAAAAAACACAAATAAAGAAATAAAAATAAACAAATAAACAAATAATCTATACTAAACCATGAAGTCATAGGCCAACTAGCGGGAGTGGGGGGAGAGAGAGAGTGTGTAACAACAAGAGCTAGCATTGCAACCACTAACATAACCCAGTCTACGATAACGAAGATTAACTTTATCACTTAATTTTTACATTTTTAAAAACATTTGCATTTTATCCATTAGTGTAACTAATTTTTTTGAATTTTTTATAATTTTTATTTATTTATCGTCGATGTAGAACGCTCATACTGTCTCGCCAAATCCATTACTCGTACGTCTTTCTCATGTTTTTTTTTTTTTGTTTTTTTTTTAGTTTCCCGCTTTACCGCATACGCAATCATACTTTTTGGTTTTAAACTACCGCTTTTTACACTTACTTTCTCTGGACCACTGGTGTCACTAAAGGAATTCTGCAAAATAACGATAAAAATGACGCAACACAATACAACTGAGATCTTTCCAGAGCAAGGTGAACACATGTACTGTGAGTGGAAATACTCTCGAAGCTTGGTACTCGCCGCGTCAAATAACTGAAACTCACTAATATCTCAATATTCTCAAGGCAAAAAATCGACCAAACTCGTCTATCGGTATGCTCATATCTCAAGACCTTACTGTAACATTTAAGTTTGCTTTGGTATAGAATAGGTTCGAACATTGTTACGCCTATGAAAATGCTCTGATAATCTTAAAAATTACTTTACAAAATCGAAGACGATCTCAAACAGAGAGTATAATTAGTGTATGTTTTATACAAATGAAATGTGCTGAAATGTTATCAATACAACCAAAACGCACCTGCTCAGTCTGAAAAAAAATTCATTGATTTGTTTGAATGTAGGAGTTTGGTGGGCCAAATAACTTTTCAGCAACCACTCGTGCGTGTGTGTGTGCGTGCGTGCGTGCGTGCGTGTGTGTGTGTGTGTGTGTGTTTTTGTCAAACGGAATAAATGAAAAATTCAGAAGGTTTTGCGAAATCCCATTGGAGAAATCTGGTCCAAAAAGAAAATGGTTCGATAAAAAGAAAAATTATAAGCAAGCATGACGTATTTTTTTTGCAGATTGTAGAGACATTTTTTTAATGATTACTTCATTCCGTTTGTTCTGGAAAACGTTTTCGTATCTTTCCCTCTGAAAATGTTTATGGATTATATATGTTTTCTTATTGTGTGCCAAATAAACGCACGTGTGTGTGTGTGTGCATGAGTCCGTACGTCTGCCTTTGTACATGTATGTGTGGGCGCACGTATTTATACGTGCACATGCGAGCGAGTGTTTATTTATTACTTTTCTTTTGTTGAAGATGCCCATTTTCTTTATAGTTTTCTTTTGTTTTAATTATTTGCTTTCTTTATACCCCATTTTTGCGATTTCTTTCCCCCTCGTAAAAAGGAAAAAATGCACTCTTATTTCCATACGAAACTGTCCCTTGATTTTTTTTTTAGACTTTCACTTTCTTTCCTTCTACATCGTTGTCTCAGTCAATATTAATCTCAGCTTTCTATACATGTATTGATTTTTCGATTTTATCATATTTCATATCGATATACATTATACAATTCTCCATCTGTCACTATTGATCAAAATATTTCTGTACTTTTATTTCTATGTATCTATCGCAGTTTGTCACCTTTCGTGATCGCTCTCTCTCTCTCTCTTTTCTCTCTCACATCACCCCCACACACACATATATATATATATATATATATATATATATATATATATATATATATATGTGTGTGTGTGTGTGTGTGTGTGTGTGTGTGTGTGTGTGTGTGTGTGTGTGTGACGGTGTTGTTTTACTATAAGTTGCGATTCAAGTTTTCATGCGCGATAATTTTATGGCTGATAATTGTCTCAAGCAATGAGTAGTATCGTAAGAGGAAACGATATGAATAAATATATATATATATGTGTGTGTGTGTGAGAGAGAGAGAGTGAGAGAGAGAAAGAGGTGGGGAAGAGAGAGACAAACAGACAGATAGACAAACAGAGACAGATAGGACGGGAAGCCAGTCGGGCTGTTGTAACCAAGGCGGACCTTGACAGAACAAGCATCCGACAGCCCGATGCAAACAGGTTTGCCAGATTTCGCCTGTCCCAATCCACTTTGAGCCGCGAGGGAGGCGCTTCTGGCCAAGTGTGTGGCCGTCTACGTTCAATAATTATATAATTAGAATCTAATATTGAGGTGCAGATCTGGACTCAACTAACAACATTATAGGGTGGGGATAAAAATGAAGAAATTAAAGAAATTAAAAATGAAAATTCGAGAAGCGGAAATATTTTTTAAAAATTCGTTAAACATAAAGCGATAGCGAATCAAGGTGGGGTAACTTTATATAAATAAGTATGAAAAAGAAAAATTGTAACAACTAATTATAAAAATATATAAAAATAATAAGAAATAAGAATATTTATAGAGGTAAAGATAATAAAAATTAAAATATATAATCACTACAGATAAATTAATAATTAAACTATATAGTATATATGTATATATATGGGTGGGTGTGTTTGTGTCTCTGCGTGTGTCTTTCGCTCTTCCTTTGTGTGTGTGTGTGTAAGCACATTATTCTAGTTACGGCTCTGTACTAAAGAAAGTTATTTCATATTATATGTATGGTGTTGTAAAGAAATAGTAAACTGTGAATTTTACACAAATATCTTGTCTAAATGTAAGTAAGTCATCCAATCAAAAAAACAAAAGGCACACGTTCAGTCAGAAAGATTTTTGGAGGGTGTTATCTGAATTAGGCACTTCGGAAACACAAGAAGAGGCATCAACTTCATAACATCTGATTTGCCCTATTGATTCTGCTTTCCTTAAGACAGAAACAGAAAGATCCATAAGGAGAACTGGTAGGGGAGGGGGGAATGGCAAGCGGGTCGCCAGGTTTGGGGTTGTGATTTAATCATATTCGCTTTTCCCAAGGCGATGATAAAGAACTGACGTTATGTTCCTGTTGGGAATCGTCTCAAGATTTCATATGAAACGGGTGAGGATAAGGTCATGCGCAAAAGAAAAGTGACAGCCGATAAACAGTGATCATTACCTCATGCTGACATTGTGGGGAGATATAAACCACAGGAATTTTATATAATCAATTCTTCATGTTTAGATGCGAATGAATAAAAATCATAACACAACCCCATAAAAAATTATAGATAGATAGATAGGATAGGACAGGATAGGATAGGACAGGATAGGATAGGAAGGGATTAGATAGATAGATAGATAGATAGATAGATAGATAGATAGATAGATAGATAGATAGATAGATAGAGAGGAAGGGATTAGATAGATAGATAGATAGATAGATAGATAGATAGATAGATAGATAGATAGATAGATAGGAGAGGAAGGGATTAGATAGATAGATAGATAGATAGATAGATAGATAGATAGATAGATAGATAGGAGAGGAAGGGATTAGATAGATTGATAGATAGATAGATAGATAGATAGGAGAGGAAGGGATTAGATAGATTGATAGATAGATAGATAGATAGATAGGAGAGGAAGGGATTAGATAGATAGATAGATAGATAGATAGGATAGGAAGGGATTAGATAGGATAGGATAGGAAGGGATTAGATAGATAGATAGGATAGGATAGGAAGGGATTAGATAGATAGATAGATAGATAGATAGATAGATAGATAGATAGATAGATAGATAGATAGATAGATAGATAGATAGATTTCCACCAAACGCACCGAGCTATTTCAAGTACCTCAATAAGTCCAATGATTATCTTGGTGTAGAGTCAGTCGTGATAGTAGTATTCAATACTCATCTAGAATAATATTATCTTCCGTTCTTCGAGCAATTACCTAGGACTACTTATCATGAATGGATCAGTCCATTAATGATAGTAATAAGTGTAACTGGCTCTTACCACAACACAACCAATCAAAGCGAACATTACTACGCATATGTGAACAAATACTGTTATGCAGGGAAATTTAAAATATGGAACACCTCTGTGTATAGATCAAATTTAATATAGTAGATAAGAAAGCAAACTAAACCCAGAGATAGTCTTGTCCAACACAGCAAGATTACTGGAAAGCCAAAATATTAACCTGAAAATTTGAGTCATGATTTAAACAATATCGTCACATGTAAATTCTCATGCGGATGCCATGCATGACATCCAAATCGTTCAGAAATGTGTCAACAGCTATATACAATGGCTTTCCCAGATCAATGATTGAAAATGGCTTCACGCGGGTGAATCCTTTAGGTCATAAAGAAGACAATTATTCATCAGTACATATAGCCTGGCGCTACATAATCCCAAATAAAGAACCTTGCCAAATAACAAAAAATATCACGTGATTAATTCCATCGGCAGCAAAAGCTAAAATAGCACGTGTAACTAGAAGGTAAAATAAAATGTTGACGTTCCACACAACATTAAACAAAATGTTAGTAAGGAAACTCCAGCTAATACTAGAAAGATCGAGTTAGTGAACTTGAAAAACCAATTTCCCTGAAAAACAGTTTTAAGACGAATTTCAGCCGATAGTAACGATAATTGTTCGGTCAACGAAAACCTAATGTTTCCTCTATGGAAACGGTTAATCTCACCATTACTATTCATTCAGCAATGAGACGCGATTAAGTACGGTGTGACTTTCGCATTCACAATGATCGAATTATATTATTCATGTCTCGAATGTGTTTTTATTTTATTTTATTTTTTGAAATCACATAATACAAAACTGTCAACCCCAGACAGCACAGATCTGGCAGCCTGCGATTTGCCGTTAAAACACCGTGAATGATACTGTAACGGGACGAATGATAATCTAAGACACGCAATAACAGAAGCAGCTGACTGCTACCTTTTAAAAAACTCTATTTTCTCTTTCCTTTCGATAAAAGTCAATGACCTTACAGAAAGGAGTTCTCTCCAGCCAGTTAATAAATAGCATGTTTCGGCAAACTTGGACCTTCGTTTCCGAAAAAAAAAAAAAAAAGAGTCAAATGGACTTTTTTTTTTCCGTTGACGACGATTTTATTTTGACTACTCCCATTTCTTGGTAATGTTTATTTTATTTTATTTTATTTTATTTTGTTGTTAATATCTCTCTCAATCGCAGTTCTGCCATCTATTTACACGCGCTCAATAGATTGGTTACACCTCGATTCCCTCTGTCTCTCTTGCCTTCAATAAGCTCTCTGGGTGTCAAATTCTCCAAGTTTAATTTCGTGTATGAGAACACTTAAATTACTAATCGTCAGTATTTATAAATATCCCCAAAATAACGGTCAAAAGGAGTCACACCCATCGGCCATCCTAATAGTAAATAGTACTCACACACATGCATGTATTTTGATGCTTTTGCATGCGCAAATGCACGTATATAAATCGGTATACAGATGGGGAATATCAGAAACTTATTCTGCAATCCAAGAAGAAAAAAAATCAATTGAGATACCAAATAAAAGATTTAAACCCTATAAGAGAACAAAAAAAAAGCTAATTCCATTTATTTTTCTCTTCTCATTCTTAATTGCCCAGAACTGAACTTTTCAACATCACGGACTTCTTGACATTGCATATAACACTTCTGGTTCGTAAACTACTTCCCAGCTCATAAAGTTCTCAAGGTTCATATCCATTCTCTATTCACTCGCCTTTTTATATATATTAACGACAATAAAACACTTCGTCGGTCTTGAATATTTGCCAGAGAGTCCTCGCCGTCAACGGGCGATCAATTTGAAATGGAAGGAATCCACTTGAACAGATTTAACGGCTCTGATCCAAGCATTTCATAAATTGACGCCCGCTTTATCGCATTCGGCCCTCTTCACGTGACCTTCTACATTTGACGTCTGATAGCGTTAAGTTTCAACACAACTTCTTTTTCCCCCACATCAACGTCTATTTTTTTTTTATATTGTGCTTTTTTATCGATGTATCCCAGTGGTGAAGAAACCGCACCAGAGGACACGAACTTTCTTTTCCGAAGGTATTTTAAATGCCGAAAAGCAATGGCATATCGAGAGTATTAAAAGTGGGACACATGCCATGGCTGGCAATTAGGATGGAACACCACAAAGCTAGTGAATACCGAATAAATAATTAAAAAGTGTAATATTCATTCATTAAGTATTAAGCACAAAATCATCCCTCAACATTTTAGACTGTAGAATTATTTATGTCGAATCAATATCAGTACTCAAAAAGCTTTTTAGAAAGTATTGTTCAGTATGCAGATGACAATGTGTATTCAGATTGCTGTTCAAATTATGCTTACAATTGCAACTTCCATAGCCAAGTACTAGTGATCTTTCAGTGAACTGAAGATAATATTGTCCTATTTGAGAGCATCCTTGGCCCAACTTGGCATTACTGAGGGAGAAGCGGAAGCAAACAGAAAATGTTGGTTTTGAAGACATGATACCATTATATTATCAAAATTAAATATCTTTTTTTTTAATTATTTCACCCTAAAGTAAAGCATTTATGGCACTAAGACGTAAAGGATTAGTGGCAGAGGAAGAGAAGAAAATCTTTTTGAGGAGAAAGGAAAATAAAAGAACAGAGTTCAGGAAGACAGAAGTTGGCGATGGACGTTGTATTTGAATTTTTGAAGATTTTATGTGGTAAGGAGAATGCAAGAAATCGGAAGCGATAGATGATAAGTGCGAAAAGAGAAACTATTAGATGAGAACTTACGAAACATAGTTTTTCAGTGTATTAGTACGCTTAATTTCATGCGATTAGCGTACCGAATAGGAGAGCTCATTACAATAGCTACCATAAAAATATTTATGAAAAGAAAGACAGAAAGTAGCCACGCCCAAAAAAGTGACTGAAGTTGAGATTCCAGTTCAGGACTAATAACATTAGAAACCCTTCTTTGGATTCCGTCGGGATATATAGCCGAAGCATTAAACCATATATGGCAGCGGTATTCCATGCACAGGGGAATGGCAGGTTTATAAATGTGCAAATTCTGACAAGAAAAAATTGTTTGGCACGACAGAGTAAACGAACTTTCTTAACAGCATACCTAGCAGTTGATTAAATATAATCGCTCCATGGCAGGAGAAAATGTGAGACTAAGAAGGCGTAATGAAATGGAGGTTAGCATCTGCCATACTGATGGAGAACAAAAATTTCTATGATGAATAAATGATAACCGTTTCATTTAGAGGCGTTAAAATTTACAGATATATTTTATGTTAAAACTTTCAATTAGTTGTTAATTCGTACAAGATATATTCTTAAATCGATTCCACTCCAAGCGATGCAGTACAGCCACTGGGATACTTAGTGGATGTGGAAGAATTAGAAACAGAAAAATTACTAAGAACAAAAGAAGTGTAATCAAGAGAAAAAAATGATAGCTATTGACATTACATTTGAATTTTTAAAGATTAAAGTTCGCTGGAAAAGCGTGGACCCAGAAGGGAATTCTACAAGCGAGAAATCCGAGAGAAGAAACTGTTAGCACAGAATTTACGGCTAACTATAATTCATTTGTTATGAGTTGATGTGTTGAGGTACAACGATGGCCTTTTGAACATATGTTTAAATGGATATTTTACTTTTTTGGTGTCAGGAACCCGCCCCGCAAGTTTGTAGAAGTATTTTTTTGGATTGCATTGAACGTTTAGCAGCATCTACCGTAAACTTTAAACTTAATAACTCAAAAATGAAGGATTTGCGGACATATGTTTATAGGGACTTTTGTCCTTGTTTTGTTGTGAGAAACCCGCCACCAATGTTTCTAAAAGTATTATTAATGCACTCTGGACATACCAAATAGCTTTAACGTTTTTTAACCAGTTGGTCTACTTTTCACTTTGTTAGGGTGTAAGGAGCGCAATTTTGCTGCATTGCCACTGGCGACATATTTCAGAGATACGCTTCTGCCGAAAGCGAATTGCAAATTTTATGAGTCTTCTATTTCTGAATTGATTTTCACTTAGTCGTTGTTTTTAATACAATGTTTTTGGGGGTGTTTGTTTGTTTGTTTTTTTTTTGGGGGGGGGCGTAACGTCAAAATTATAAACGGTGTTGATATATCACTTTACTTTTGCAGCAATGACACACGACCACCAAAAGCACTAAGTGTATTTCAGATTTTCTTTCAGACCGTAATCCTTTAATCATCTCTGCCTTTGCAACATTTTGGCCGTTTTATTCTACCGCCTTCCTTATTAAAACTGACCCAATGGAACAATTACATCTACTATTTTTTCTCTAAATATAATTAACTTCCTTCTTGTTTTCACCTTCTTCGGGATATAGGCAATCATGACTATCCACAACTTTCTGTTGTAGCATGATGATAGGATAGACATTTCACGCAATTCGCATCATAAATCACCTAAACAGGGTGGACCAAGGTATTGAACTGGAGGCAATCCAGGCGGTCAAATCGGAAAATACATGACTTTACAACTGCATTCCGTTTATAGACGTGGATAAGATTTTGTGACACACACGGTTATACAAACAACCAACTAGGATAGTCTCTGGCAGTCTCGCAGAATCAACGAAAGAGAATGCAAGGCCAGTGGTCGGTTGAGGATATGACGAGGTCCTCATACCATATACTGGCCGAAAGTAATTGATAAAATAGTGTAGTTTTATCATTTGACCGTCCCCTAACTTCATTAGACTATCTTTTTAACTCCCTACTTTGTCCTTATTCTGTCATCCATTCACACAATATTATTAAGTGAGCTACTCGCTGTTTTACCTTGCTTTGCTTGCTTCCATCATGCTCTGCGTCTATCAGGACCTGTTTTTCATTATGCCTTCCATAACTTTCAGCTACATCTTTCTCGGTGCAAGTTTCATTTTCCATGTATTATCTATTTTCCTTAAGATCTTCTCTTTGCTGACACGTACTGCCTATGGTTTCCTCAGCATTCATACATAAAATTATATATATCAATATCAATATATATATATATAGATAGATAGATAGATAGATAGATAGATAGATAGATAGATAGATATGAAGAAATAAGGTGTGCTATATTTATAGGATAAAGAGCTTAATATCAGAGATAGAGCGTGTAAATATAAAATGAACATTGAAGTCAACACTTAGATGCGACAGGCTGTTTCATGCTAGACGAAATCGTCAAGCCACGAGTGTAGTTTTAAATAGCCGAGAAAAAAATCAACACTCGTATCCAGACGATTGCGTCTAGCATGAAACAGCCTGTCGCATCTAAGTGTTGACTTCAATGTTCACTTTTATATATATATATATATATATATATATATATATATATATATATATATAGTAAAGGTAAAAAATCCTTTGGTGCAAAATCCAAGCGGCTCCTAGTAGATCCATTATTGCATTCATTTTAAAACTAATCGTAAGCACTCCCTTCTACCTCTTCAAATGTCGGTAGAAAAGTCAAAAACTACTTCTAATTTCCACATTGACTTCTGCACCTCTAAAACCTTTTTATAGTATATTACTTATAATTATAAACTTTCCCCTAATTGAATGTCCCCCTAACTCTCTTTCCATTAATCCCTTACATCCTTTTATCTATATATTTTAAATTTATTTTGGGATACATTTTTTATATCTCTTAATTCTGAATTATTTTTTTTTCATATAACCTCAAATTGGTATCATAAGGTTAATATTCGAGTTTATTTAAAAAAAAAAAAAAAAAAAACTTCTTCCCTTTAAGACAGATACGTTCTACCCACACCTCCTGACCCCTGGCTCGTGCCTTTCACTTGACTGAAACATTGAAATGTATAAATTCTGTTTTAGATGCTTTCGGCAAGTTGGAGATTTGAGCTGTTTTGTTACTTTCACAGTTAAATTCTACTTCCTGTCTCATCTAACTTTATAGACATGAACTCATTCCACACCGGGGATATCATCGTCTGCAGCCATAAGCTAATCCCCATATGAGGTAATTTTGCATTTTGAAGCAATTGGATGCCTAGCCACACTGACGATATATATATATATATATATATATATATATATATATATATATATATATATATATATTGTTACGAACTTGTAGCATATAGATGAACCACGGGTTCTAAAAAAAAGGAAAACGTAGTTTCTTTTCTCGGTCTTCACTCAGAAATGGAAGCGACACAAGGGAATCAATGAAGAACAGACACAAGACGATGGATTTCAAAATTAAACATTTATTTATAAGTATATATATAACGAAACAAAGAAAGAAAAAAAAAAAGAACATTCATTTAACAAAGGGGGAGGACATCATTAAAGAATAGAAGGCGCGAGCGAATACATACATATATGAAAACAAATCAAGCCAAAAGAACCAACTTATCTTGCAGTCGGGCTGGTATCTTCACATAAAGTTTTGATTCGCCGAAGCGAGATTTCTGATGATAAATCAGTATCTTGGCCGGCCGACAATGTTCCTGGATTCTTCTTCTTTTCGCAAGTGTTCGTGGGTCCCCAGCATTTCATACAGGCATTTGGTTGGGTTGATCAGTCCATAGCAGCCCTTCAATCACTAGTCGATAGACTTCGTGGTCTTCCTCATCTCAGTGGGCGGTCTGACGATTTTTGCCCAGCGATGTTCAACTGCCGCTGGTCAGAGGGAAACTGAAAAATCCTTCTTTGGTTTTCGCTGTCCCCACAGACAGTCACGTGGGTTCCCTTCGTCCTTGACCGGGTACGCAGGAGAATAGGGCGCAAATCACGCAGTGCTTATGTGATGGCCAAAAGTTCAACGCATGCTCCGTACGTCCCGATCACGTGAATCGCAGCATGAGACCCTGATGGTGTCTGGAGTTCACTCATGGTCAAACGCGAAATCTTAGAACCAGGTCATCCTCGCGTCGGGTCACTTCTAAGTTCACGGGCCCTTGGCTGGCGGGTGGAAGAGAGGATAAGGAGAGAAAGAATTTGTGAAGAGAAGAGGGGGGGTATGGCTGATTATAGAATATATTCGCTCGCGAATCGGAAGCATTGGATTAAATTTCTGTTTTTATCTATTTATTTATCTTTCTTTTATATCTAACTAGTTTTCACTTTATTTAAGATTTTACTTTAGCCTAACGCCTATATGGTTAATGAAATCGTTGCTACGTGACACCTCCCTACCAAAAAAAAAGAAAAATGCCATTAACGGCAGTTTTCTAAAAAAAAGAAAAGAGATTGTTTTCGTCCCCGTTTGATCCTCAAAGGCTTATCGATCAGATACGGGACAGGGCGTCAGCACACACGTTGTCGATGCCTCTTATGTGCTGAATAGTTAGATCGTATTCTTGTAACGCTAAACTCCAGCACAGTAGTCGCCTGTTCGTATTCTTCATTTTCCTGAGGAAGGTTAGTGGGTTATGGTCAGTATATACTAAAGTAGGCTGACTGGACGAAGACACATACACTTCGAAGTGTTGTAAACTTAACAAAAGGGCAAGAGTTTCTTTTTCTACTGTAGAGTAATTTTTCTGGTGATTGTTGAATTTTTTGAGAAATAACTGACCGGGTGTTCGATATCATTTGCATCGGTCTGTAGTAATACAGCGCCAATGCCATGGTCACTTGCATCTACAGCTAACCTGAACGGTCGGGTAAATTCAGGAGCTTTGAGGACAGGGTTTGAGCACAATAGGCTTTTTATTTGATCAAAGGATCTCTGACAGTCGGGTGTCCAATCAAATTTGGCTTTCCTCCTCAACAGTTGGGTAAGTGGTGAGGCTACATCAGAGAAATTCTTACAGAACTTGCTATAGTAACCCGCCATTCCGAGAAATCTCCTCAGGCCTTTTACATTGGTCGGGGCTGGGTACTTAACTATACTTTGTATTTTTGCCTCGATCGGAGTTATCCGCCCATGCCCGACAACGTGTCCGAGATACGTCACTTCTGCCTGGCAGAAATCACTTTAACCGATGGTGAAGACTTTTCGTAGAGATATCATGTGTTCGGCCCAGGTGTTATTGTACACGACTATGTCATCGATGTACGTCTCTACACCAGCCAGATCTCGCAGGCAATGGTTCATCATTCGCTGGAAGGTGGCCTGGGAATTTTTCATCCCAAAAGGCATCACGCGGTATTGATACAGGCCATCCGGAGTCGCGAAAGCAGATATCTCCTTAGCGCGCGCTCGGTTGGGGCACACACCAATAACCCTTCAACAAATCGAGCTTCGTAATATAAGTAGCCTTGCCTACTTTATCAATACAGTCGTCCATCCTGGGAATGGGGTACGAGTCCGTCTTAGTGACGAAGTTCACCTTTCGGTAGTCGGTGCAAAACCGAACTGAGCCGTCAGGTTTGTCCACTAGCACGCAGGGGGAGGACCAACTGCTTTGGCTACGCTCGATAATGCCGTTCTCAGCATGTAGGCTATTTCTCCACGTAGGATTTCGGCTTTCCGTGGGTTGACTCGGTAGGGATGCTGTTTAATGGGGGTGGCATCTCCTACTTCCACATCATGATAAGTAACGGTGGTTTGGTTGGGTACGTCAGGGAACAGGCCCCTGAAATCCTCGATAAGGGAGGCTAAATCCTTCCTCTCCTCAAGGGCTAAATGCGACAGCTTCGCACTTAGGTCAGCTAGTACCTCGGAGTTGTAAAGTTTGGTGGGTGGTCACCCTTTCCATAACTTCTCCTCGGATCTCCGTGGGCTCGGGCATAGTGTTAGGCCCACTGATTACTAACACAGGGTCGGTCTTTCCCCGTTCATAGTAAGGCTTAAGCATGTTAATGTGACACATCTGCGTCGACTTCCTGCGATCAGGGGTTCTTACGACGTAGTTGAGGTCACCGGCCTTCCTGACCACTTCATACGGGCCATGGAATCGAGCTTTGAGAGGATGTCCGGGCAAGGGTAATAACACTAGTACTTTATCCCCGACACTGAAATTTCGTTCGACTGTGTCTCGGTCGTATCGATCTTTCATTTTATGCTGAACTGACCGGAGGTTCTCGCGGCCCAGTTCACATGCTTCTGCTAGTCGGGTTCGGAAACGTGAAACATATTCCAGCAAATTTTCTGTTACTGGGTCTTCCTGCAACAAACCTTCCCTCAGTACCTTTAAAGGACCGCGGACTGAATGCCCAAATATTAATTCAAATGGGCTGAACCCCAACGATTCCTGTACGGATTCGCGAGCGGCGAACATTAGGAATGGGATACCTTCGTCCCAATCGTGTTGGTGGTCCAGGCAATATGTTCTCATCATGCTCTTCAAGGTGGAGTGGAACCTCTCCAAGGCACCTTGGGACTGGGGGGTGATAGGCGCTTGACTTAGTGGATTTTATACCCAAACTTCTCGTAACTTGTTGAAACACCCCTGACATGAAGTTGGATCCCTGGTCTGACTGTATCACCCTGGGTAAGCCGACCATGGTGAAAAAAGCTAACAAGGGCCTTTACTATTTTCCTGGCGGATAGATTTCTCATGGGTATCGCTTCGGGAAACCTGGTCGAGGCGCACATGATCGTTAGCAGGTATTGGTTCCCTAACTTAGTTTTGGGTAACGGACCAACACAGTCTACGATAATGCGACAAAATGGCTCCTCGAAGGCAGGAATGGGATGTAGGGGTGCGATGGGGATTTTCTGGTTCGGCTTCCCTACAACCTGGAAGATGTGGCAAGTCCGGCAATGCTCAGACACGTCCCTTCGGATACCCGGCCAGTAAAAGTGTCTGACAATTTTATCGTGCGTCTTGTTAACGCCAAGGTGACCCCCCAATGGGATCTCATGAGCTGTCCTCATTACCTCCGGTCTGTACCGTTTAGGGAGTACTACTTGGTGGACTGTCGACCAGTCTTCTGAGGCGGAGATGTGCGGGGGTCTCCACTTCCTCATTAGTACCTCATTCTTAATAAAGTATCCAGTTGGAACTTTCTCCAACTCATCCTCGGGCAATACGTGACGGAAGAGTGGGGTGAGCTCAGAATCACTCCCCTGCTCTGTTATAAGTGCTCTCCTCGATAATGGAATGTCCATAGCGGGCTCAACAATACCATCGCTATTTCCAGTTGGGTTACTATCGGGAGGATAATTTAATCCCACATCAGGATTTATAAACGTCTGCGATAGGTCTATCACTTCGTCCTCTGTCCTATCGATTATCTCGTTTGTCTTTTCATCGGCCTTCTTTCTGGCCTGTGCTCTGGTCACTGCACACGAGGGAAATATATCGAGATTCTCTTCCTCGATATCTTCGGTGTCTACCGAAGCAACCGGTTCCGGGACTACTTTAGGGTGGGGTATCACCCTACCACCCGCCAATTCGTTTCCTAACAGCATGGATATGCCTTTCATAGGCAAACTAGGAACTACTCCGACCTCGACAGGGCCAGAAACTAACCCAGACGTGAGGTGGATTCGATGAAGGGGGACGCTAACAAAGTTGCTGCTAACACCCTGTATGATAACAAATTCGCCAGTGGCCGAATCCGATCCACACGGCACGAAGCTCTCCACAATCAGGGACTGGGTCGCCCCAGTGTCCCGCAAGATCTTCACGGATTTCTTCTTCGTGGGGTTACCAACGGGGGATACAGCACCATTAGAAACAAATGGCCTATACTCCTCCCTCACATCTTCATTCGGTTTCCTATTTAGAATAACGCTGTCGGAAGAAATTAGCCCTTGGGGTCTCTCTTGACTTAGGGCTCTGGACTCGGCATTCCGCTTCGTCCAACAATTCGACACGAGGTGTCCTACTTTATTGCAGTAGTGGCACATCGGGAGTTTCCTCTCTCTCCTATTCGTCTGCCGATAAACCGGTGACGGAGAACTGGGATTTTGAGATTTGGTATCTTTCGGACTGGGCGGTTGGCCTGAACTAACCGATCGACCAAACTTCGAATTCGGACCAGAACCAGATCCACGTCTTGGGTGTGGACCGCTTCCAAATTCGGATGGGTTGTTATGATTGAACGTACCCCGCTTATGTGTTAACGCGTATTCGTCAGCGAGGGTGGCCATCTCATATAAAGTATCTACCCTTTTTTCATCGAGGTAGGTTTTCAAATTATCAGGGACACATTCTTTGAACTCCTCTATCAGGATCATTTGCCTTAGCCTATTGTGATCTGCCTCGATGTTTTTCGATAAACTCCATCTATCGAAATAGGTTTCTTTTTGTCTAGAAAATTCTACATAAGTCTGTTTGTCTCCCTTTCGGCAGGCTCTAAATTTTTGCCGGTATGCCTCCGGCACAAGCTCATACGACTTTAAAATGGCCGATTTCACAATGCTATATTCAGCGCAATCTGCTACTGAGAGCGCGGCATACGCTTCTTGAGCTTTGCCTTTTAGTGCAGTCTGCAGTAAAAATTGGCCACGTTTCTATGGGCCATGCTAGGTTTGAGGCGACCTTTTCAAAATGCTGAAAATATTTTTCGACGTCAGCCTCGTTAAACTGTGGTACGAGTCGGACTTGCTTCGCTAAATCGAACTCACTACTTCTAGCTTCGTGAAGTTCCCGCTTTTCGTCTAACTCCCGAAATCTAGTTTCTTGCTCGATTCTAGCTTTTGCTATTTCAGCCTTTGCTCTTTCAGCTTCGGCTCTGACCTTAGCCTCGGCCTCAATTTTCACTTTCTCGAGCTCGAGTTGTGCCTGAGAAAGTTCCGACGTGTCTAGTGATAATTTACTTAATTCTTCTACGTCGAAAACGTCGTTATCTACCATATGCTCAGAGACTATCCTGACTAGCTGAGTTTTTCTCATAGACTTCGTTACCTCTAGTTCTAATTCCTTCCCTATTTCAACTATATCATCCTTCTTAAGCTTACATAATTTTTCCATAGAGGGCGATGCGAGAAAACTATCTATAACCGACATCTTGGCCTGTAGTTCGCCGATACCCTGAAGCTGTGCGATTCTTACTGAGTGAAAAAAACAGGGAGAAAAGATTCTCGGAGCGAGCCCCCAATTTTATATGTTACGAACTTGTAGCATATAGATGAACCACGGGTTCTAAAAAAAAAGGAAAACGTGGTTTCTTTTCTCGGTCTTCACTCAGAAATGGAAGCGACACAAGGGAATCAACGAAGAACAGACACAAGACGATGGATTTCAAAATTAAACATTTATTTATAAGTATATATATAACGAAACAAAGAAAGAAAAAAAAAGAACATTCATTTAACAAAGGGGGAGGACATCATTAAAGAATAGAAGGCGCGAGCGAATACATACACATATGAAAACAAATCAAGCCAAAAGAACCAACTTATCTTGCAGTCGGGCTGGTATCTTCACATAAAGTTTTGATTCGCCGAAGCGAGATTTCTGATGATAAATCAGTATCTTGGCCGGCCGACAATGTTCCTGGATTCTTCTTCTTTTCGCAAGTGTTCGTGGGTCCCCAGCATTTCATACAGGCATTTGGTTGGGTTGATCAGTCCATAGCAGCCCTTCAATCACTAGTCGATAGACTTCGTGGTCTTCCTCATCTCAGTGGGCGGTCTGACGATTTTTGCCCAGCGATGTTCAACTGCCGCTGGTCAGAGGGAAACTGAAAAATCCTTCTTTGGTTTTCGCTGTCCCCACAGACAGTCACGTGGGTTCCCTTCGTCCTTGACCGGGTACGCAGGAGAATAGGGCGCAAATCACGCAGTGCTTATGTGATGGCCAAAAGTTCAACGCATGCTCCGTACGTCCCGATCACGTGAATCGCAGCATGAGACCCTGATGGTGTCTGGAGTTCACTCATGGTCAAACGCGAAATCTTAGAACCAGGTCATCCTCGCGTCGGGTCACTTCTAAGTTCACGGGCCCTTGGCTGGCGGGTGGAAGAGGGATAAGGAGAGAAAGAATTTGTGAAGAGAAGAGGGGGGTATGGCTGATCATAGAATATATTCGCTCGCGAATCGGAAGCATTGATTAAATTTCTGTTTTATCTATTTATTTATCTTTCTTTTTATATCTAACTAGTTTTCACTTTATTTAAGATTTTACTTTAGCCTAACGCCTATATGGTTAATGAAATCGTTGCTACGTGACAATATATATATATATATATATATATATATATATATATAAAAAAGGCTTAAACACTAATATTTCATGGTCATAATTTATTCCATTGGAATCGTAAATACGATCCAATTCATTTGTGTTTAAGCCTTTTTATTATATCCTTATTCTGTCCTGGACATTGAGTTCTACCTGGATTCTATCCTCTTGGAATTTTTATTCAAAAAATATACATGTATGTGTATTCACCTATGTATATATATTTATATATTTTGCATATGTATGTGTATATTTACCACTAATATTATCTATCTATCTATCTATCTATATATATATATATATATATATATATATATATATATATATATATATAGGATCATTCGAAAGAAAATCATGGAAATTACTTAAAAACAGTAATTTGACTTTGATAACCAGCCTCTTCCTCTGTAGCTAAATAGTATAGCACGTCAGGCTACATAACGGTTACGTGTATGGTACAGGTTCGATTCCTTTCGAAGAACTATTATTTCGTATGAAATTTCTAGGACGTTCAAGCCGTTAAATGTAGTTATTACTTTTTATTATAAACAGACCATTTACTTCAATATTTACATCCATAAAAATAACGTACAAACAGAAAAATATATATATATATATATTATCTTGAGTCTGTTCTTCATCTCTGAACTATTTGTCCAGTATTTACTGCCATACAGGAAGATAAAAATTAAATAGTCATTCTATATTCTTTTTCTTTATCTTTCTAATCTGATTTCCCTATCGTTTAATATTTTTCTTATTTTCTGAAATCATCTTTTACTGTTCCAATTCTCCTTCGGATTTCTACGTCAAAATTTCCTTGGTCTCTTACTGCACTTCGAAGAAAGTTGAAATTCTGTACTTGCTTGTTTCTGGCGTCCTCACGATATCTCTTACGCTTTCAAACATGCTTTCTGCTTTCCTTGACTACCGTCTATTACAGTAATGTGCGTTTTAAGTCTGCTATCACCATAGTGTCATCTGCATATATTACTTTGTTAAATGAACTAAAATTCGCTTTATACTCCGGCCTCCCTTAAGTGTACACTGCAACCGATAATATCCAGAAAATTCTCCTGGTGGGTGTCTTATTTTTATTTATTTATTTATTGCACGCGTAACATACAAACGTTGAACTTACCATCCTCTTTGCTATCAGTCTATCCTAATAATGATATCGCAGCTTCTTTATCTAGTTGGTGTATTCGTCTAAGCCTTCAGGGAGCGAAACCGATATAATACAAGAAAACAGCATCTTTATCTTCTAGAAAAGATGGAGCTAAATTTTCTGTATACTTTTGTTGCTTTTTTATCGCTGTGTTATCGGTTGGCAAACTCGTACAGTCAAGTCGTATTAAAACACTAACCACCGTCTCGACTTGAAGTTGCAAGCACCGAGTTCGTTTTCCATGAATAACGCCTCAGACAAATCGGGTTGAAAAGTTTTATGCTCAGACTCCTCCTCCTCCTCCTCCTCCTTCACTTTCTCCTTCTACTTCTTTGTTCCGTTTCAGGGTGTGGGTGATCATTCCCTTTACAACTTCCTATCGTCTGTAGCTCTGAGCAAAGCAGAACATAGATTAGGAGGCATAGTAAACCACTAAACCTATGTTTTGCCATTTATTTACAGTTGCAGCTAATTAGGTACTTTCATCGTTATTTACCTCTGCCCTTCTTGCCTTCCATAGGACATACTGAAGGACGTATAGGCGTTACTTCTTAAATTATTGTCATTCTTCTTTGTCTTCTTCCAATTCTTACGCTGTACTTATTATTATTATTATTATTATTATTATTATTATTATTATTATTATTACAGATAAGAGATGAGCGCGATTTAAGAAAAAGAAAAGAAAAAACAGTGTTTGATAATGATAAACAATTTTTCGACAGTATGTCTATTTTCTTCAAGTCATATTTTTTTTTAAAATTCAAGTATAAAAATACATAAGTTTACAAAAAAATTTTGTACAAATTTTGCTTGTCCTGTAAACAAAAAAATAGTTGTACTGGTACGCTTCGAAACGAATGAAACGTCGCCAACATGAAGGTATGCAACTGAAAGGTGTCTAATATGATGGTGATCTTGTTCCTCTTGGAATTTTCTTTAGTCGATTAATTACTGAGAGGAATTAATCAGTTTCGTATAAATCTGATGGAACTCTCCTGCTAATCTGTTTATTCTCCCGGACCGAGAAGTCAGTTATTTGCATACCTAACTATCCTAACGTTTTGTACAAAGACTTATAATTTTTTGTAGAGTTATATATTTTTATATCTGAATTTTTTAAAAATATATCTTGAAGAAGATAGACATAACGTCAAAATATTGTTTAACACTGTTTTTTCATTTTCTTAAATTGCGCTTTTCCTTTAACTGTTGAAAAATGTTAGAAGTGTTACGCCAATCATTATTATTATTATTATTATTATTATTAATATTATTAATATTATTATTAATATTATTATTAATATCTTCTTCAGCGCGGTTTTTCGTTTCTGTCTTACATTATGGGTGTTCTCTACCCGGTCGTATGACCTCAAACAGCATCTTTCCATGAATACACGCAGCGGCAAGCAATGCAGAATTCTGAAGCGATCTGATACTAGGCATTTTTTTCGATTTTCTTAATGTAGGATTTTGAGTTCAATTGCATAGACTTCAACGCCACGATGATTGCCGGGTCAAGTATTATTATTATTATCATTATTATTTATTGTTACTTAGCAGCATTTGAATATTTCAGTTGTTTAAAAACCATAAGAAAACAAAATTCAGAATCTGAATTGAGGTTTTTCTAAAAGAACGTACATTATACAAACCAAAGAAAGACATTCATTAAAATTTCACTTACATGAAGAAACATCTAGTTTAAACTGTAAAAGCATAACTTAAGAGTAAAAGCATGTGACTTAAGAGTTATCAGCCATGAAAATGGAATCTGTAAGGAACCACGGTCAAACACTGGCTAGGGCAATTTCCACCTATACGCTTGGGATAGTCTTAAATCCTTATTTCTCAAAAATATAAAACTAAATAGTAAGAAAGTTGAAGTTACTGAGCCTTGAAAGACACTTCTATGTTTCCAGCGATGAAATAGTAATCTGGCCCTATAAAGTGCCTCATGCTACATGCGGTCATATGCTCTACAAATTATTTTTAGGAATAGACGAGAAACACTGTAGGTTACTCAACTTAGATTAATCTTGCACAAGGTATGAAGCAATCTCATTCCAAAGGTAATAGATTTTGAGCAACGGCAAAATGATAAGACGTGAATATTTAATATTGGCTCTTTTATATAAGAGACAATGCCGGAAAATCTCAGAACAGACTTGAAGTGGTTCTACTGAAGGATGCTGAGAATAACATGAATTGAACATGAGAGCAACGACGAAGTTTTAGCGAAAACGGAAAAAAAAAGTACACTTGTACTTAGAATCAAAAAGAGACAGTTGAAATTTCTAGGATACATAAATTTTACTTTCACAGGACACATCGAAAGCAAGCTGGACAAAGTAAAGTGGCGTATAACCTAGTCAACAAGCTTGTGTAAATTGTTGACAGGACAGGGATTAGGAGAAATAGCAAAAATGCAAATTTTACTAAGAGTTACAAAAGACAGGAATTTGTGAAGAGCCATGATCGACCACTTCCTTGAAGGACTCGACACACAGAAGAAGATA
>CAHIKZ030004061.1:1312500-1445000 GCA_903632075.3 Acanthosepion pharaonis
CTTTTCTTAAAACATTTTTAGGAAAACAGATTTCTCGGGTCCAGTAGCTGTTATCGCCCTTTCTAGTATTATGCTATTATGCTATCTTCTACTTACATGTTCTATCCATTTTAGTTGTTGCAGCTGTTGGTAGTCCTCAGTTGATGTGTTTTCTGTTGTTTCGTACAGTTCTGTGTTTGTGATTCTGTAGCGCCAGTGTTCAAAGAAGGTTGACCTTTGACGTCTTTTCACGCTTTACCCGCTCAGAGCCTTTTTCCAGCATTGATCTGAGGAAGCGGTTGATATATGAATATATATAGACATATATACAGCCCCCTCCAAAATTATTGAAATGACAAGGCAAATTCCTTTGTTTTTATTATTCGCTGAATATATTTATGTTTCAGATCAAAAGATGAATAGGAGATATAAGATCAGAGTTTCAACTTTTATTTCTTGGTATTTAAATATAAATGTGTTAAACAGCTTAGGATATACCACCTTTTATATCAGATCACTCCAATTTTAGGTGAACAAATATAAAGGACCAGATAGTCTTAATGTAAATAACAATATTTTTTACAAAACCTTTGTTCGCAATAACTTTATCAAAAGTGTGAACCATTGATATCACCAGACAGTTGCATTCTTCAATTGTTGATGCTCTTTTCCCCGACCTTTAAACGCAGCCTCATTCAGTCCTTGTAGAGTAGGGGTGGGCAAACTACGGCCCGCGGGCCACATGCGGCCCGCCAAATGTTAGTAAATTTGAAAGAGAAAGTTACCAAGCAACGTCAAATAATTGTTACAAGCAACTTGACACCTAATTTTAACAAACTGATAAATGACTGCAGTCAGATACATTATTCTCGTTGAGATCCTTCTGTTGCTGAGTTACTTTGTTTTTCAAATAAATCTCTTTTATGTGAAGTTACTACTTCAAAATATCATTAGCTTTTTTTTTCCTTTAAACTGAATTACCGTATTTGACGGTATATAAGGGGCACTTTTTTTTTTAAATAAAAATATCTTTTAAAATTCCTCTGCGTCTTATATGCCATATGTAGGTTTAAAATTTGCGATAGTCGGCCGAAATTAGCTACCTGGCAACTCCTATTAGCTTAGACTTTAGAGTAACTTTTATATACTTATTGTCATTGTTTAAAAGGCTATTATGCAGATTAAAAGTGTTATCATTAATAATATTCATTATATTAATTTCATCACGTTTAATATTGGTACTTTATGTTAATATACCATGCGGCCGAATAAAATTGTGAATTTTTGAATGTGGCCCTTGCACTGAAAAGTTGTCCCCACCCCTGTTTTAGAATCTTCATTTAAACGTCAACAACAACGTCGAATGTACGAGTTGAAATACATTTTTAAAATGAATTCACAGGTTCTAGACTTAAATAGGAATTTAGGCATACTCTACAAATACAGTTTCCACAAAAATCCTTCTACAAACTCTCTGCAACCTGAATAGTAACAAACAACTTGATCTACAAGACCTCTTCAGTAATATAAAAAATGAGGAAAAAAACAAATTCCCCCAGAAAAAAAAGTCTTACTTCATTTCTTTCTCGTTTCGTTGAAAAAAATGGCTTCTCCGAAAATTCAGATCTTTAACATATTTCTCAAAATGTTTCCACACACACACGCTCATATATATAGATAGATAGATAGATAGATAGATAGATAGATAGATAGATAGATAAAGGATTAACTGAATTAATATATGAATTTCAACTGTTATAAAAATATGCATATATACAAATTATCCAAAACAAATATATACATCGAATATTGTACGAAAGTTTGCTGTTATATTTAAGCATAGGCATTTAAAGCCAGCGTACTGGCTCAGAAAGAGTTCATTTGCAAGAAAAAACGGAAACTGGATGTTACGTTAAGTCTATTTTTTTTTTTCACTGCCAAAGATCCCAAAAATTTCGATAGCACCTCGTATACCTATCGATATATGTAGGAAGCAGGAAAAGAACTTCAAAAGCCATATTTGTAGATAATCAACATTCGAAAAGCAAATCAAAAATGCAATTGGTCAATACTTTCATACTTTGTTACGTAGAGGTCGGGGTTCAAACACAGACTGGTACCAAAAATGTAATATGCTGATCTTTAAAGTGAATGATCACTCTTCACATGAAAAGAATGCTGCAACACAATCTTTCTACGGTGGTTGGTATTCGACGTCAGATAAATATCAGTATTTCAAATGATAATGTTTTTCCAAGAATTATACGATCTTTTGATTTTCGAAAATTGGCGCAACACAATCTTATTTTATTTATCTTCATTTTATTGTTATGTATGACGCAACACCTAACAAGAAAAAGAAGTATAACAGAAACTTTCCTCGAAAAGATAAATACCAATTCGCTGCCACCTCTTCGATTTATTTATGTTTTTTATGGTTTATCAACCTTTTTCAGGCTATTTAACGCCAGAAATATTTTTAAATGTTTAGAATTTGGGGGTGGGGATAATAATAATAATTTACTGATACAGAGCTAGTGGAGAATAGGTGGATTCATACCTTTCTCATTGGTATTTGCGTGCAATTGACTATGACGCACTCAATTGGAATTAGAACTCGGCTCTCCGATTTCAAATTCTGATGCGTTATCCATTACACCACCCACACATCTAAGCTTACAGCACCTAGTATTCTGAATCAGTCACACATCTAGTTACTGCTTTTCTCAACGTTGCTCAACTTCGGTAATCGTATAAGAATCATTGTGATGTGGCCGTAAGTCTCTTCCACCTAATAAAAGCAAGTTCTTTTTCAGATGACCCTAAATAATGAGATATAAAACAAAACAAAGGCGAGTATGCGTCCGGAAGGCATGAATGTCTGTGTTAATGAATACTTCCTAAACAAGTCTCTTGCAGTTGAACGACGGGATATGGTCGCCAAACATCTGGATCTATTTATTAATCTGCTTGTTATCTGACAGAGTGTTGAGAAGCGATATAATTATCTCCACAGAAATGGCAGTCTATTTAACATTCTTACTGTAAATGAAATAAGTGTTGTAATAACATGACTGATGTGTCGTCCTACCTGCTGCTGTTTCTGGTACCATTGTTTCAGTTAATTTACACGCGACCACATATGTTTCGAGCTTTTTCTTAACGAAAGAATGCAAACAGCAAATTACGACTTCGTAATAATTATAATAATTTTGTTGGCATCACACATTGACGTAGTCAATGGAAATTCAGTTCTTGATGAAAGATTTGTTCTTCAAGTATGGTGTAAACAAGACTCCTCACAACTCAAGAACTTTTCGGAGAATCCACGTAAAGTAAATGATGGCAAGTTTTGTAATCTGCAATCTTGGTTTCAATTTCCAATTTCCCGTAAGCGGTTTTCTAGGTGGTGTTTCAAGCACACCCATTCATACAGGAATCCGTAATATATTCATTTTCCACTAGCTTCTTCAGCTCCCTAGCCAGAGTTTGGTATATTTCTGTCTTTTCAGTTTTATTTTGGTCCATTCTTGTATCATATGGAACAGCAAAGCCAATAAATTAAGACTTGCTATTACCCTTACATATAACAATAGTCTTCGTGCTTCAATAACATAATTTGTCTGTACTAAGACATTCCATAATATATTGTGATTGTCATTTTCTACCACTGCCTCTGGCTGATGTGCAAACCACTTTGCTTTTACACTGAAACCAAACTTGCGGTACACTTCCCAATAAATTCTCCTAAAAATACAATGATGCCGTTTCTGTGCCAACTTGGGACATTCAGCGAGTATATGGTTAAATCTCGCCACCTTCAACACAGATCCTGCATTTGCTTTCCTCTTTTGATCTTTCTAACCTGACCGCCATCACATTCGTTCTGATGGTCTGTTCATATCCTGCAAATATGAACGGCTATGTTTCTCTCTTTATTATTATTACTCATTTAAATGTCTGTACATACATATACAAACCACCGTGTCTCAACCCGATCCCTGGTGTGAGAGATGCATTGTAATGACAAAGTTTACTACTCAGCAAAGAAATGCTGACGTTTATTCCTTTGTTGTTAAAGCACATTTCAACGGCACATTACATGATAGATCACACTTACACCACTTGAACATACACACAATTAACATATTAACATTCATTAATTATTTCGCGTATTTACGTCATTTACAGATCAAGATGATTAAATTAAAATCATCTAGATTGACCAGAAAAAAACAAAATATAACCAATAATCTACACAAACAAAATCCTTTCGCAATTTTACATTGACAATTGTGGGCAGAAACAATGTGTTCGATTTTTTGAATTTACTTAAGATAAGGTTTACCTAGTTCTCCGTGTAACAATTTGGCAGCTCTTTTGTTTATCAGATCAGGTACTTCTATCACTAAGAGGATAGTATTGGGTTTCGTGCCCCGCATCTTTTGGAGCTGTGTTTCAAGATTTTATTAATCATCATGGTTGCCTTCGGGTCTGAAGAGGTCTTTGCCTTACAATTCATCCGATGATTTTACAAAACAGACCTGTACGGGAAACATTTAACATGCGAGCATTTTTCTGCTGGAATAATCACATTGTTTAGGGCTGGAGATTCTTTATCCAGTCAAACAAGTAGCTGTTACACCCGGGGACCTCAAGGCTGCAAAAGATGTTCGGGACTTGTACGTGTTCTGTTCATACTCTACGCCGCCTTTATGGCCATTGGAGCTGTAGAAGATCTCATCCGGCCACTCTCCCTGGAATCAGTCTCCACGTGTTCTTGGCTGACAAACCCGAAATAATCGCGAGTTTGGATCCATCGACTAGCCTCACGTGGTTTGCCCACATTCGGAGACGTTTACCGAAGTGTGGCCGCTGTTGCATGCAAACAGATATTTAAACCCACAGGTAAGGGTTGGGTGCTGGCTGGGAACCAACACGAACTAACTACTCTCAAAGGTGTACCACTGTTTCTCCATCGGGAATGCAATCATCGCCGACACCCCAAACATTTTATTTACACTGAACGTCGGAGAAAACGGATCGTCGCCAAATATACCAATTATTATTATTATTATTATTATAAAATATTTTTAAATGATAATAATAGAAAATAATTGACAAATATATATAAAACCATTTTTTTAATTATCGTTGCTGGTAAAACTATTTAAATGTTAAGCAATAGAAAACAAACAGTAAATATACATAAAACAAAATAAACATTAGGATTCGAAACGCCTCTCCAACAAATTTAAAGATACGTTCTCTTTCTTCCAAAATGCCACATTAAAACATAAATCTCAGTTATTCGTACCAATGTATAAATAACTTAGCAAATATAATATATTAAATATTCGTAATAAAAGCAATATAAAAATAATTCACAAAAATACATAAAATATTTGTAATAGACATGCTTGCAAAATTATACTTTTTAAATGACAATCGATGTATCACCACTTAAGTTTGTTTACAATGATTTTCACCCTCCACAAGGCCCGAGTGTCAATCGAGGTAGAGTGATACAGAGTGAGACGCACTGTTCTGGGGGACATATGAGGAAGATAGTGGTTAATCCTAGACATGAACAGGTTATGATTGTAGTGATCGAGGAAACATCCTTTTGAAAGTCGATTTCACAAAGCTGCGGTATGTGGAAGAAGCTGCTCCAGTGGAATACGAAGAGAATATAGGTGATTCGCTATAATTTGCGTGGCATGGTAGGTCTTAGTGGTGAAGGTTAGGGCTAGGGAACTAAGAAAAGTAGTTCATCTGAACACGTTCCATGGAAATAACGATAAAACAGCGAGAGGTTTGCAACGTTTCAACTTTGGGAAAGGGGTTTTAGGTTAGAAAATAATCCCTCGGCCCCAAGTACGGAGAGACTCTTTTAGATTCAAACGAGATTGGAAAATGGTTGGTTAGTTGATTTTATTTAGCGGCATATCAACCACACTGGGTTATTTAATGCTGAAATCTAAATAATTTGAATACAATTTTATGCCATCAACTACAAATAAAATGTATTGCTGGCCATTTTAATATAAATATGCATATGATATAATATTGTAACCATTCAACGGGATCCTCACACAGCTTTCCACCGATCAGCCTATGACTATCCCGCATTACATTTCCTTTCTCTTTCGTTTCAGTGTGCACCAAAACCTGGGAAATATCCACTGCACGTTCACAAGAAAACAAAATATGAAAAAAAAACGCCATGTCGAGAAATGGGAAAGCGAACCCCGTTTCCAATATATTTATTTGTTTTATTCAGAGCTTCACTTACATTATTTGGATTGTTAGGTAGGTGAAACTTTGAACAACTTCCGCCATGCCAATCTAACAGGTGAGCTCTTCCCTCTGACTATCTCTGCCCATCTACACATCACGACATGGAGTTGCTAAAACGGGGGGGCAACATTGGAACTACCCGAAGGATATCTTCTCATCCGCCAAGAGCAGACCTGAACTCACCTCCTCGACCGCAACTTTGAATGTTAATGTACAACAGTAATCGGAAATTATCCATGTTCAGCTTTGATGTCACTTGATTTCATATGATTTCTTTTAATTATTTTTGCTTTTATTCCTCTTCGGTCAATTTGCAGGACGCTTAGAAAACTCCATCTACCATGAAATTAAAGTGGAAATACTTGAGATCGATATAAAAATCACATCTTGTGATATTATGATTGAGTGTCTCAATCATAATACCACAATTTCATTTATATTATTTGAAGTCTTTTATTAAAAAATCTGGTCTGTTATCTTGTATAGTACGGTCGATGTGTATAGGAAAGTGACATCATCATTGAGAACCGGAGATAGTTTTTGCTCAAAACATTTTTTGTATGGGTTAGGTCATAAGGTTGGCGTATCTTCCTTCAACGGTATTACCTTGCTCGATGATGTCTGTTTTTAAATTCATTTAATTTTAGTGCAACCATATACTAGCTGATCAATAAGTAGCTTCCTCAATACATGTACACAAACAACACTCTAGGTCTGCTTCATTCTTTTAAATACGTAGCTGGTAATGATATTGTTACAAGGTTTTGATCTTGATCTGCTTCCTTAAGCCTCTTAGTTTGTTTTCTAACTCAGAGCTCCACATTTAATAAAGGTTTGGCTTCTTATCGATATCAGGGTCTTGTGCACGTAATATAAGCGTTTTTCTTGCCTCTTGGTTTTCAGGTTGGTTAGGAACATCATTTTTATTTTTTATTTGATGTTGCCTGCTTTCTTTGTTGATATTCTGGCTTTTGTTTCATCCAAATCATTTATCATCTTATTTTAATTTTGTCTTTATCCTATTACTGAATTTAGTTTTTGACTTGATTTCGGATGGTATAAATGATTTTAACACTCAATCATTTACTGATTTTCGATAACTTTCAAGCTGGTTGTGATTCTGGAAGGATCTATCTTTTACTTCGAGATGTTTTAAGTGGATACTGGGAACATATCTTCTTCGGGATTATATATTTATATATGATTAGAAGATTTCTGATTTTTTCTTAATCTTTTATCCATATTTGTTCAGGATTCGAATTTATCCCATTAATGCTCAACGTCTTCAAAATTGGACAGTAAGCGTTAAAAGTATATAGGCGGAAACCTATGATTAAAACAGTTTTTAATATATAAACACAGGATTTTTAATAAACATATGTATTTTCTAAAACCCTAGTATTAATATCGTATTCTTATGAACCTATAATTAATATAGGATTTTTTTAAATATATATATATATATATAATACCGGATATCTATAAGCCGATAATTAATGCCAGAATATTTTATAAAAGTATAATTAATTCATTTTTTCTTATTATAATTAATCTATATTAATATTATAATTAACACAGAATTTAACAATGAGCATTAATGTGTTAAGGGGTATATAGGAATAGGAACTGCTTCATTAATTAATAACTTCATTAATATTAATATTATATTAATGTTTTCAATTCATTTTGTCCATTTACTCTTAAAAACATTCTTTTTGTCCCTTCATTGATTCTATTACATTTGTACACAGCTTTCTAATTCAATTCGCAAATCACGGTTTCGTTAAAAAAACCTTTATATCCGTTATCCGTACCAATATCATTTTCTGAAAGGTCTAAACTAATTTCATCATGATACTGTTACTAAATACCTCGAATCTTTCTAATCTAGCATTTAGTTCATTATTATTATTTTTTACAAACACTTTCAAATCACTCATTTAGGATGATTAATAAGCCTATTAAATATGACGTACCGATCTTACTGTCTTACAGAGATCGTTAATGAAAGGCATTAAAACGACAGTAGGGAAAGAGAGTTGTCTTAAAATATTTCATTGTTGGTCTGTAAGTCATCCCTGTTAATTTTATCATTAAGGGGCTTGAGAATTAAGATAATCTTCCATTTTTTCATTCAGACTTAAGATATGGGAAGATTTTTACCAATGCTAATAACTTTTAAATCCAATTATGCAGGAAATGGTCAAAAGTCTTTCGTCTACCCATGCATTGTGTAGATTTGTTTTTCTGTTGGCTTTGTTTTGTTTTTGTTTTTATTTTTTGTATTTGCTTTTGGGGGGCTTTTTTGCTATTTATTTATTTATTTATTGAACGGCTGTTATTGAGTAAGTTCTTACTAATCAGAAACTGATCTTTGCAGCTGTAAATAATCTGTTGTCCTTTTCCTTCATTAGTTTAAAGGAATTGATACTTTCTTTTATTTAAAATACATATTTTAATGCTATGGATAAATATTCGATTTACGCTGTGGATAAATATATGATTGGTCGGTAATATTAGGGGTTGACTGTGTCAGCAATTTTGGGGATTAAATAAGTAATACTTTAATACTCATATTCTGGGCTTCGTGCGGAATTATTGACAGCATTAGAACAAAGATCTGCAAATGATTTGTGCATAAGACAGCAAGGCATTTAATCACTGGTTACGTACTGTATCTATTCCTGGGGATTCCAATTTGTATTTCTGACCTTCTTTAACTTCAATATTGTTCCATTTATGTTCATCTGTCTTTCTATATTTCTATTCGGTGTTCTTAATCCATTCTGCGCTATTCTGATAATTCTTTTCATTTCATCATATCGTATTCCAAAATTCTCTTACATCTTCATTCGATGGTGATTTTTTTCTATAGGCTTCGTTTATCTCTCCATTTCCATATATAATTTTTTTTCTTGTTAATTTTGTAAGTGATGTTTTGTTCATAAAATCGATTCTTTTTCTCATATCTCTTCTTGTTTTATGTTTTTAGCTGGACACGTTGTCTTACAATCTTTTACAACTGGCATGGCATTTTTTTTTTACTTTTATATTTTATGATGTTTCATTTTTGACACTACCCTGCTTTTCATTTTTATTCCTTTTGAAAACTTTATCTATTACCGAGATTTTAGTTCGCAAAATTCGAATCTCTTTCTCGATTTCTCTTTTGCATAATGAGGATTTATATTTATTCGGTGGGTTAACTTTTAGTTTTCTCGGTTTGAATTGATGTTTTAATTACGGCTTCGTTTATGCTGTTTAAATTCAAGTAAACAGTTTTTATCAGTTTTTTTTATTTAATTACTTTATCTGCTATTCCAGTAACATTCTCGGTTTTTATCACGTCTTATTTTTTTTCCGTTTTCTATCTTTTTCCAACTTATTGTGTTGCTTTTTGTGAATGTTCGTTTTCATCATCTCAAATGCCATCTTATTTGTAAAGTTTCTTCTTATTTCTTATTTTTGTATCTTTTTCTGGTCTATTTCCACACATATTTTTTATTATTCTGATTAGAATTGTATAAAAATGAATTATTATGTACAAATTTTATATTACCAGAGAGATAGCACCGTGGATTCGAGACAGATTACATTAAACCCCCAAAAACCATTCATTTTGCCTACAGAAAGAATGTTGCTTGTAATTAATATACAGGTTCTGAAGCAGTAGTCTGAATATGCCCTGCTGACGGCTAAAAAATGGATAGATAGATAGATAGATAGATAGATAGATAGATAGATAGATAGATATGAGTTAAAGATCAAATGCAGATCAATTGTGGATTAGAGTCCGACAGGGTGGTAAAATACGTTTCCTATTTGCTTTTATTTTATCATATATATATATATATATATATATATATATATATATATGTAAAAACAGACTAAGATAGATAGATAGATAGATAGATAGATAGATAGATAGATAGATAGATAGATAGATAGATAGATAGATAGATATCGGTATATAAAATACTGTGTGCATACTTGAACTTTCAGTCAGTTATAAATACAATCCATATTATGTATGTGCATATTTTTAAATTGCTGTTACGCTTTCCATAGAAATAAGTTTCTCTTGCATTTATACATATTGTATTGAGATGCACACACAGACACACGCACATATATATATATATATATATATATATATATATATATATATATATATATATATTTTAATTTTAGACACACAGACAAACAGACATATATATACATATATATATAAATTTAATTTTAATTTATATAATATTGTATATATATATATATATATATAATTTTAATTTATATAATATATATATATATAATTTTAATTTATATAATATATATATATATATAATTTTAATTTTATAATATATATATATATATATATATATATATATATATATATATATATATATATTTACTTTATAATTTTAATTATAAATATATCATTCTTAATTTTATATTGGATTGATAAATATATTCTTGTATTCATATTTAAACGGGTATATTTTTTCTAAACGTATAACTAGAAAGACCAAAAGTTCTCCACTGCCTCAAGGGCACATGTCACAGTGGATAAAGGCGTTGGTTAGATCCAGTGACAGGACCCAAAGAAGTGTGAGTTCAATACCCGGCAGTGAATGCAGTGGAGAACTTTCAGAGGGAAATTAACAGGAGATAACTGATAATTGACATCCATCAAAGTGGAACTAGAACAGTCTACACCAGTGAGCGAAATAAAGAGTTCAGTTCGACATTCCAACCACCTGAAGAAGGCCGGAGCGTACAACGAAACGTTGAGATAAATATGGCGACAAAGATGAGGACAATAGTCCGAATAATGTAAATAATGTCGATAGATTATATAATTTAGTTAGATATCTGAAGAAAATAGATAGATGGAGGGAATGCGTGATAGAGAAAATTATGAAAAGAGAGTGACAATGGGATAGATTAAATCGACATATGAAGAGAAAGAAAGGAACAGATCAAAGGTATATTTTAACAGATCATAAAATTTGAACACATTAAACATTTTTGCAACACGCTGACGCGTGTTAAAATCCTCATAGTATTTAGTATTGTTGATTAAATTGTTTTAAAATAGCGGGAGTATTTTGTATATTAAATAATAAAACTTTTAATTTTTCCTAAAAAGTGAATTAAAATTTATTGTACTAAGCTATGCACCCTAGTAAAGATAACTGTACTTTGTAGCCCCTTACCTGTTTGCCCTTATCTACAAAATCTGGTTTCAATTGGTTGAGGTATGGCTATTTTAGAGGGTGTGACGAACAGAGGGACTGACGGACTAACGAAAGTCACATAATTTTATATCTAGATAGATGAACAGATAGCATGTTTTATAGATATGACTAGATAGATAGATAGATAGATAGATAGATAGATAGATAGATCTCACATTTCTTTTCAAATCTGTCAAAAGTAATTTCTCGATATTTTTTACAAATTCCAACTTTATCTGACAACTGCATTTATCTTTCTGGAGATTTTTTTCTTTTTTTTAAAAGATTTCTAAGAATCCGTTATCGAAAGCAACTGAAATATGAATTCTTTCTTTTGTTTCAAAACTAAACTAAGCTAAACAAGAGCAGGTGTCACTCGAGATATTAACAAGGTCCAAAATTCAATTATCGATTCCATGTGGGTAATCATTTGGTCGCTTGTGTTCAACGGAGGATTTCCAGGAGTTTTCTGAGAGAAAAAAAAATAATATGAAATAAGATATGCTAAAGTAGAACAGAATACGCCTCTGAGTCGCGATGAAGAATTACTAAGCTCACCACCCAGTCCACTATCTGGTATTAATGATCCTTTCCTATTGATTTTCTGGCCAAGATTATATCGCCAGATCCACAGCATACGCGTGGAAAGAAAAAAATAGTGATTGTTCAAATCGTTTGTTTCAAATGTGGAAATATTTTTCACCACTTCTCTTTATATCCTTCGCTTCCATGCGTTTATTTTCTTTGGAATTACCGGGGTTTTAACATTATTATTATTATTATTATTATTATTATTATTATTATTATTATTGCTGTTGTTTTTGTTGTTTAGACATCATTTATTGGATAATGTTGACGACAACAATGCTAGGACTATATAATTTCTTATGCACTTTTCTAATATGAATATTACTCAATATATAGCCGTGCTCGAGTCTCAGAGATTGTACTGAAGTGAACAATAATGCGTATACACAGGGCAATGTGTCTGCAAACACGTAGATAGATAGATAGATAGAAGAGAGAGAGAGAGAGAGAGAGAGATAAAGAGGCATAAGAATCAAGGTTGAATTTTTGGAAAAATTCACCAGATAGTGTTGCTTCCGATGTTAACGCTGTCTATATATCTAATGCTCTGATACTGATGACTTTTCACCTATAAATATAAGAATGTATATATATATATATATATATATATATATATATATATATATATATATATATATATATATATAATTGAAAACCGTAATGTTGAAACGGATCGTCTTATATATATATATAGAGAGAGAGAGAGGGAGAGAGAGAGAGAGGGAGGTAGAAATATTTAAGTAAATGTTCTACTCATAATAAGAAGTATTAACAACATTTACCGTCCTGAATGTCCGAGAAATCTCAAAAAAAAATATGTGCCCTCCGACAGGAATCGAACCTATATCCTACACGGAACAATCATATAGCCTGATGTCCTATTTCATTTAGCTATAGAGGAAGCGTCTTGTTAGTAAGCTTACATTACTGTTTTTTAAAATATAAACTTCCCATTATTTCTCTCAAACGCTCATATCTGCTCGAAACGTATCATAACATAAACAAATGACATAATATATTATGAAATAGACTAAACAAAAAATATATTTAAATAATTATCAGACTTAGTCCATTTCATAATACATATGTGTGTGTGTATGTGTGATTTAGCCTGACCAAGAATAACTTTAAAAAAGACTGTTGTTTGGTTATTTGACGAGATTTGCAGAAGTGGATCGGACCGACAACCTTTAAGAAATCTTTTAGGTATATATTAGAAAGGCCTTTTATTAATCCGAATAGATTAGTAACACTTTATTATTTTTAGTGGATACTTGTATCTGAGTAGACTCTCCATTTATTTATTAAACAGAATATTTTTTTTTTGTCTACCGGCCTGAATATTCTAGATTCATTATTAAAAGAAACCTTCACCACAAATCGAACTTGGGAAGAGTATGCCACAGTTTAGCCCCGCACGCGTTACCCCTTCGCCACGAAGGAACAGCCGCGCTGGCGTAATCAATTTCTTGCTTTTCAAGCGAAATTTCTCCTGTCATAGATTTCTCAGAGATTTTTTTTTTTCATATCTGCATATAGTTTCGTATCCAAACGTAAACAAATGGGAATTTTAGAACAATTTTTATTAATCCGATAGATTTCTATACATTTAAACGTTATTTTTGGTGGATACTCGTTTTTGAGTAGGCGATCCGTTTATTTATTAAACTGTATATTTATTTATTTTCACCTACCGGCCTGAATATTTGAGAAACCTTCTCCGGATAAGAGGGGGAAACCGTTTAGTTTAGTACGCCTTACTAATCATAAATGAAAAGCTTGCGACCCGGAGTATTTTAAAAAGAAGTGCCGATTTTTTTTTTTTTTTTTTTTTAATACGGAAGTCCATACACGTCATTATCAGAAAATAAGACAGATAAGTATAGTAAATTTAATCCCAAAGTACCTAAAATTATTTTTCCATATTTTTAAGATTTCTGGATAGTCAAAACCATATATATAAAAAAGTTCACTCTATATTTGACTTGACATTTTTACAGATATGACCGCCATAGAAAAATTAGTTTAATTTCTACCTGTCAAAAGATATGTCAGTCTCTCAACAGACCTGTTAACACCACAAAGAAAAACAACCACTTCGTATTAAAAAGGTTTTTCTGCGATATTTTAAACAAAAAGTAAGTAATATTTGTTTCAAATAACATTAATTAAACTTTCAATCAGCTAATCTTCTTCAAATCAAGTTTAAGAAAGGCATATTCTATTTTTTTAAATATATTTTTTAAAAACTGTATTACATTGTGAAGAGAGAATTTTATAATTAGTCATTTTTAGTAATTAAAAAATTTAAAACTCATTCCAATCAATTTATATTCGTTTTGAATTACAGCAAATTATTTTGCTTATTGGAAATATTAAATTTAATATTTAATATAGCTAGAAATTAAAATTACAATAAAAGCTTCAGGAAAAATAATTTTGAAACATTAGATATCCCATTTCATTGATATGCCATTATATATTTATTTATATATATATATATATATATATATATATATATATATATATATATATATATATATATATATGATAAACTAATAGAACAAAGAAGGGCGCGTTCTTTCTTTACACAAACTCGTTATATTTTACATAATATTTGTTAAAATGATAATTTTCATCTATATATATATATATATATATATATATATATATATATATATATATATATATATATATATATGTTTCAAATTAGCTATATTAATAGGGTAAGAGTGATCAAATCGGTGATAGACCATTTGTATATATGTTTATAGCATGGTGATTGGCAGTTTAACGAAATAAACGACGATCAGACATATATATATATATATGTATATATATATATATGTGTGTGTGTGTGTGTGTGTGTGTGAATTACAATTAAATTTCTGGTGCACAGTGTCCGACCACTACTTTTAAGCAATTATCAGGCGATATATATTGCATAAAAAAAAACTAATGCACTATCAGAGCAGTGCTCGATGTAAAATAACAAAAATATCTACCGCAAGGAAAGCTGATTCTCTGCATCGCTCCAGAAAGTTTTTCTCGGTCGATTCCATCCTTCTAGAAATCAATAATTCGCCCTTGCATGGAATATTGCTGTCATATATGGTCTGACGCCCCCTCTATTCTTATTATGGTCCTCGACAAAATCCAGAGACGGATATGCAATGTGGTTGGTCCTCATCTGGCACCTCGTTTACAGTCGCTCTATCACAGGCGTGTCATCACCTCCCTCTGTCTTTTCTACAAATATTTTCAGGTTAACTGCTCCGACGAGCTATTTTCGCTAGTTCCTAGACTGCATGAATTTAAGCGTGCTACTAGGCTGGCATCTCACTGCCACCCTTTCACTGTCGAAACGGTTAAATGTAGCCGTCTCTTCTACTCCAACAGCTTCATGTCTCGCACTTCCCGCCTATGCAATGTTAATTGACATCTCCAGATGCCTTGATCTAATTCCTCGTCCTTCTTTTCATCCTTTCCACTATCACGCCTCTATACTCTTGCTCCCACTCTCTGTAACCCTTTGCGTGCTAATGGCACCTCCACCTTGCTTGGTGGGAAAAGCTTAAAAAAGATTAAGAAACATAACATAAAGGATGTTCAAATATTGCTGCCTTCCTGCGCGTTAAAAAATGATATGGAACTACACTATATTTAGAATTAGTTTTTAATATTTTTACACATATATGGGTATGATATATATATATATATATATATATATATATATATATGAATGAAAGAATGTGAGTACGGCATTTATTTACGTTTGAAATTTGAGTGTCTCCGACTTTTTATGGATTGTATATATATATATATATATATATATATATATATATATATATATATATACACACACACACACACACATATATATATATATATATATATATATTTGTGTGTCTGTGTGTATGGATATTTCTTTATCTTTATAACATTACGAGTTCTAAGATGTTTTCCTTTACAGAGTTTAATAATTTACCCTTTTTTAACAAATTCTGGTTACTTATTTATTTTTAGTCTTGCACTTTGGATTGACTATATTGAAAATCTATACGCAAACGACCAATTTTTTTCCACTCAACAGATTAATCAAATGTCTTCTGACGGAATATCGCTTTCAAGTTTCTTCAATAATCTTACGATGCTACTTGTACCGTTATCATTTTATATATGCAACTTGTTTTCATCGAACAAAAAAGTTAACTTCTTCACAAACGTGAACTAAAACTTCGTGTGTGTTGGGGTGCGGTAATGTAGTAATGCTTGGATCAGTATCCATGTGTATGGTTAAGCCACTAGAAATGATAGAACCCCCAAGTCTTTCATTAGTTGTAATATCCGACTCTGTGCTTGTCCGTATATGTCGCGTCTTCCTGTCTTTGAGATTCTTAACCTCGTTTTGAAAGCTGTACACAACTATCATTGCTCACATCTAAATGTGTATTGTTGTTGGGTGTGTGACTTATGCAATAAATATCGGTTTGGAACTAGAAATCGGAAAACCGAGTTCGAATTCCAGTCGAGTTCTTTTTAATCCCTTACGCAAAAATATTCTTAGTTAAGGTATGACTACATCGTTTTTCTCGTCACCCCCAGCTACAGGCTAAATAACAGAGCAAACTGGGCTCCTTAGCCACGTTTGCCGCCAATGTCGGAGAATGATCACTCTAAATTCAAAACCGTAATAATAGATTTAACTAGTCATCGTTGATCATACCTGTCTAACGAGTCGACAAACATCGTGCAAATATATTCTCTACGGTTTGTTCCCGCATCATTTTCTCTTTCATTTACGCCCTATAATACGTGTACTTTTGCATATATCTAGAGCTCCTTGATAAACTCCAAAGAAGAATCAGCAATATTATTGGTCCTAATCTGGCATCTAGGCTTCAGTCAATTTCCCACTGCCGTGAGTTTGCTTCTCTGCGCTTTTTCTGTAAATACTTTCATGGTAATTGTGAGGGTAATCTCTTCGCTATGGTGCCTAGACGTTTTTTTTTTAATGTAAGCGCAGTGCTAAACAGGCGTCGAGATCCCATCAATTTATAGTTGAAATGGCTAGATGTAACCGTAAGTTCTATGCTAACAGTTTCTTTTCCCACACTTTTCATTGTGGAACTCTCTTCCGGCTCCATGCTTTCCAGTCAACTTTAATTTTCAAAAATTTAAATGCAATGTCAATTGCTATCTACTGTCCTCCTTATTACTCTTCTTTTGTTTTCGCTCAAAAGTGGTGTTTCTGTTTCTAATTCTTCCTCGCTCGGTAACCGTCTGTGTCTTAGTGTATTTTGGGCGGACACAATCGTATATAAAATATGTGAATGCCAATGTGTTGATTTGACTCAGAAAGGAAACTGAAAGCAAATAGGAATGTCTAATTATTAAATGTAAGGAAACAGAAAGCATGGTCGTCAGCAAAAGTGGCAACTGAACGTGTGAGCTACGTACTGGGGACGGCAAAAACTTACGTCATCTGTTTACCCTATTTTTTTTCTTACATAATTGTTCAGTTATTACTCTTCTATGGCTGTTCTCTCCCATATACTTTCTGTTTCTGTGTTCTAGTCAGTTTTCAGCATCTATGTATGATGTTCTTACTTTGTTTACATACATTATCACTTTGTTTAGATACTTTATCACTTTGTTTACATATTTTATCACTTTGTTTAGATACGTTATCACTTCAGTATCTGTCTATATTTCTGAGATGAGATATTATCTACACTACATTATTCGGACTATTGTCCTCATCTTTATTGCCATATTTATCACGTTTCGGCCGTTGTACGTTCCGGCCTTCTTAAGGACACATGGCACAGTGGTTAAAGGCGTTGGTTAGATCCAGTGTGAGTTCAATACCCGATTACGGCAGTGGAGAACTGGGAGAGGGGAATTAACAGGAGATAACTGATAACTGACATCCATTAGATATGGCACGTGGAACTCGAACAGACTACCCCAGCGAGCGAAATAAAGGGTTCAGTTCGACAGTCCAAACCACCTGAAGAAGGCCGGAGCGTACAACGGCCGAAACGTTGTGACAAAGATGATGATAATAGCCTGAATAATGTAAATAGTGTACTTTAACACTTTGTTTACATACTTTATCACTTGTCAGTCTCTTTTTTTCCTGCCCTAATTGTCTCTCCTGTCTGATTACTAAGCACAATTAGGATGTATGTTCCACTTTGTTATCTTTATCGCTTTTGTAGTCTAAAATTCCTATTAATTTTCTCCCGATTTGCATTTTGCCCTTTGGACCGGTATCATCTGATTAATGGCTGTACTCGAAATGAGGCGCCTTACTTCAAATGTCAATTGAAACTAAAGCTTACTACCAACCTCTGAATGAAATTCGTACCATGGCTAAAGATGCTAGAACAATGTTCGGCCCCTTGTACCACTCCAGAGAGTACCTAACTCCTTCTGACATACTCTCTGTTTGCAAGAAACAGGTCAAACCAAAATTCCCGCCGCATCTGCCCGATGCTGCGCAATCCGCACTGTCTAGCCCTGACATATTCCAAAAGCAACTGCGTGGCCTTTTGGTTGATGAATTATTTTCCACCTTGTACTTCCTTTCCAACAAATGAATTCTTGTCAAATGCTCAGACGAGCTATATTACTGTGTACTACTAGTTCAGCTAGAATTAGCCATGTCAGGTCCTCTCAGATAGTTTCTTCCTCTGAGCTGTTGTTTTTGAAAAAAAAACTCCTAACAGAATGCTTCTCCGGCCACTACAATCTTAAATTCTTCAAGTCTCGGGTTAACCTTTATCTATCCTACATATCTTCATAATACCTCTTCCTCCACATTTTACGCCCTTACAACTGTCTAATTCAGTAACCCTCTACCTTGAGTGGCTTTTGAGCATTGTGTTGGGTGAAGAATAGTATAGAAAAATTCTCTCGACATTCTTCCCTTCAATATGTCGTCTCTCTAGACACTCTTCTAAATCTATCTATCTGCATTTGTCTATCTCACACATTTTGTACTTTTCTATCTCACGTATCTGTTTCTAAATCTCGAAAGAATTCTGTTGATGCAAAGCTCGTTGTCTTGCCAATAAAACACAGAGAGTCATTGCGCAAGTGCACAAATGTAAGCATATATCGATTGGGAAGAGTATGGATGACACAGAGAAGGGTGGAAAGAGACAAGTGTTCTTGACACTTTTATAACAATACGTCGATTCTCAATTGTCGAGAGATAAGCACCTGTCGCACCTAACCTGTTAAATCAGTGTCTTTCCCCAGGCAAAACGTTGCCTTTTTTACGCACCAAGATTCTTCTCTAGAAACCGTTAATCCTTTGAAAGAACATAAATCTTCTCTTTCTATCGCTCACACCTGCCTCTAAAACCCCAGGGTATTACAAGGATCAACGCTGTAGGTCGTGAGGCGAACTTTAAGGATGATATTATTATTATTATTATTATTATTATTATTATTATCGTTGTTGCTGTTGTTGTTGCTATTTGCCTCTCCAGACAATTTGTTTCAGACGGCTATCACTGAAGCATAAGTGAGAGTAAGTCAACATAGGTTTCAACATTGCTATGGTCTAAATGTTGCATTTCTTACTGTTTGTTCATTTGAAATTATTCTTTCAGCGACCTGTTGTTGCTTTTTCCATCTTTTTTTTATTTTTTTAATCAAATTCACTCCAAGCAAGGCAGTAAAGCCACTAAGACACAAGGAGTTACTGGGTGTGAAAGAATTAGAAAACATTATGAAGAAGCGGGAACAAAAGAAGATTAATCAGGAAGACAGTAGATAACGATTGACATTGCATTTAAATTTTTGAAGATCAAAGTTGGCCGGAAAGCATGGAGACAGAAGAGAGTTCCACAAGCAAAAAGTGTGAGAAAAGAAGCTGTTAGCATCGAACTTACGGTTATATCTAGCCAACTCAACTGTAAATTGATGAAAACTTGTTGCCAATTTAATACTGAGCTTGAATTCATAAAGTCTAGGTACCATAGCAAAGAGCTCATCCTAACAATTACCATGAAAGTATATATAGAAAGGGACTTTACGATGTTGGGAAACTGATAAATCAAGCTTCCGCTTACTTGATAAAAAATTATCATCACCGGCATCATCCAGCTTCGTTATGTTCAGAAGGAGAACTTTGTTTTAAAAGAAAAAATATCCATAAGGCATGTTTCTGTAGAAAATGAATGATTTACATGAAACTATATATCAAAATACCTTGCTTGTTTGTTTGTATAACTGTAACGCTTTTCCGTCAAGAATAGGAGTGTAGTATCAGTTCGATCCTTGACCTTTCTGGGCAGGAATCGGTTTCGCAATTAAAGACAGAGTGTATGATTGTTATCAAGAGAAAAATATGAAGATGCGAGATGTCAAAATAAAACAAATTCAGACGTTTAAATAACTGGCATTTTTTTTTAATAAAAGACGGAAATGTTGGTACTGATATCCGAATGCATATTGTAATAGCAAAAGATGCCTTCCAAAGACTAAACAAAAGATTGAGAAATAAGAACATTTCTTTAAAAACAAAGGAAAAGTTCCGAACTGCTATGTAATATCAATCCTCCTATATGAGAGATGAAGAAGGGACTTGAAGCAACAGAGATGTAATTCTACAGAAGAATGCCGAGGACACCTTAGACGGAGCATGTAAGCAACGAAACAGTTTTAAGAAAAATGGAAATAAAAAGGATACTTATTCTTAGAATTAGAAAGAGACAATTGAAATTTCCAGGACACATTATGAGAAAAGTAGACTTAGAAAATGTAATACTCAAGGGAGACATTGGTAAGAGAGAGAAGAGAAAATATCGAGTAACCAGTTTGTGTAAATGGATGGCAGGAAAAAGACTACGGACGATAGGAAGTAGTATAATGAATGGACATAGCAAATAGAAGAAAAAGAATTTAACATAGAAAGAGAAATAATAATATTAAAGATGAAGAAATTGTGAAAAACGAAGGAGAAACGGAGTGGGGAGAAAATGAGAAAAGAAAACAAAAACAAAAGTAGGCAAAATACTATAAAATATATACTTATAGAGAGAAGCGGGAAAAGTTCAAAACCAAAGAAAAGACAAGATTGCTGAGACAATAAGCGAAGTATAAAAAAAAAACAATTATCGAAAGAAGTAAAAATTGCGTTGAATTGCTAAAGTGATAGAGCGAAAGAAAGATAAAAGCGAGTATACTGTAGAACATATCTGTACATTCTGTTTTATGTTTTTTTTTCTTGAAAGCCATTTATCCATCTTACGAACAGTGTAAAGTTATAATAGAAGTTCTCTTAATGTTTATTATGAATAAACATATAATTTTGTTGGTTTCTTCGTTCCATAGTGTTATGGGATCTTACCCATAATAATAATAATGGACTATTCCATACTTAATAAATACTGCATTTCAGGAGTAGGAAAGGTCTCAGTCGTTCACCTCTGAACTGACTGTTCGGTTCAACTCTCTTCCTACGGGCGAGAGGAACCCGAAGGAGGCTACGCCGAAGGGCGGAGTCTCCTTCGGGGAGGTAATCTCGGCCCAGAACCCGTTTATACGGGTTCACATGGGCTATTTTTTGGCCGAGCCTAATGGCTCGGGAATGCCCACGTTAAAAAGGCCTTGTGCCACATGACACCCTCGTGGGGGGGTGACTGAATATTCTCAGTCGTTCACCTCTGAACTGACTGTTCGGTTCAACTCTCTTCCTACGGGCGAGAGGAACCCGAAGGAGGCTACGCCGAAGGGCGGAGTCTCCTTCGGGAGGTAAACTCGGCCCAGAACCCGTTTATACGGGTTCAAATGGGCTATTTTGGCCGAGCCTAATGGCTCGGGAATGCCCACGTTAAAAAGGCCTTGTGCCCACATGACACCCTCGTGGGGGTGACTGAATATTCTCAGTCGTTCACCTTTGAACCGACTGCACGGTTAAACTCTCTTCCTACGGGCGAGAGGAACCCGAAGGAGGCTACGCCGAAGGGCGGAGTCTCCTTCGGGGAGGTTAAACCGCCCAGGACCCGTTTATGCGGGTTCAAATGGCTATTTTTTGGCCGAGCCCTAATGGCTCCGGGAATTCCCCCTACATTAAAAAAAGGCCTTGTGCCACATGACACCCTCGTGGGGGGGTGACTGAATATCCTCAGTCGTTCACTTTTGAACCGACTGTTCGGTTAAACTCTCTTCCTACGGGCGAGAGGAACCCGAAGGAGGCTACGCCGAAGGGCGGAGTCTCCTTCGGGGAGGAACCGGCCCTGAACCCGTTTATACGGGTTCAAATGGGCTATTTTTTGGCCCGAGCCTAATGGCTCCGGGAATGCCCACGTTAAAAAGGCCTTGTGCCACATGACACCCTCGTGGGGGTGACTGAATATCCTCAGTCGTTCACCTCTGAACTGACTGTTTGGTTCAACTCTCTTCCTACGGGCGAGAGGAACCCGAAGGAGGCTACGCCGAAGGGCGGAGTCTCCTTCGGGAGGTAAAACTCGGCCCAGAACCCGTTTATGCGGGTTCAAATGGGCTATTTTTTGGCCGAGCCTAATGGCTCGGGAATGCCCACGTTAAAAAGGCCTTGTGCCGCATGACACCCTCGTGGGGGTGACTGAATATTCTCAGTCGTTCACCTCTGAACTGACTGTTTGGTTCAACTCTTCCTACGGGCGAGAGGAACCCGAAGGAGGCTACGCCGAAGGGCGGAGTCTCCTTCGGGAGGTTAGTTTCGGCCCTGAACCCGTTCATACGGGTTCAAATGGGCTATTTTTGGCCGAGCCTAATGGCTCGGGAATGCCCACGTTAAAAAGGCCTTGTGCCACATGACACCCTCGTGGGGGGTGACTGAATATCCTCAGTCGTTCACCTCTGAACTGACTGTTTGGTTCAACTCTCTTCCTACGGGCGAGAGGAACCCGAAGGAGGCTACGCCGAAGGGCGGAGTCTCCTTCGGGGAGGTTAAACCGGCCCAGAACCCGTTTATGCGGGTTCAAATGGGCTATTTTTTGGCCGAGCCTAATGGCTTGGGAATGCCCACGTTAAAAAGGCCTTGTGCCGCATGACACCCTCGTGGGGGGGTGACTGAATATTCTCAGTCGTTCACCTTTTGAACCGACTGTTTGGTTAAACTCTCTTCCTACGGGCGAGAGGAACCCGAAGGAGGCTACGCCGAAGGGCGGAGTCTCCTTCGGGGAGGTTGGGCTCCGGCCCAGAACCCGTTTATACGGGTTCAAATGGGCTATTTTTTGCCGAGCCTAATGGCTGGGAATGCCCACGTTAAAAGGCCTTGTGCCACATGACACCCTCGTGGGGGTGACTGAATATCCTCAGTCGTTCACTTTTGAACTGACTGTTTGGTTAAACCTCTCTTCCTACGGGCGAGAGGAACCCGAAGGAGGCTACGCCGAAGGGCGGAGTCTCCTTTTGAGGAGTTTGTTCAACTCTTCCTACGGGCCGGCCCAGAACCCGTTTATGCGGGTTCAAATGGGCTATTTTTGGCCGAGCCTAATGGCTTGGGAATGCCCACGTTAAAAAGGCCTTGTGCCGCATGACACCCTCGTGGGGGGTGACTGAATATTCTCAGTCGTTCAACTCTGAACTGACTGTTTGGTTCAACTCTCTTCCTACGGGCGAGAGGAACCCGAAGGAGGCTACGCCGAAGGGCGGAGTCTCCTTCGGGGAGGTTCGCTCGGCCCAGAACCCGTTTATACGGGTTCAAATGGGCTTTTTTGGCCGAGCCTAATGGCTTGGGAATGCCCACGTTAAAAAAAGGCCTTGTGCCGCATGACACCCTCGTGGGGGGTGACTGAATATTCTCAGTCGTTCACTTTTGAACCGACTGCACGGTTAAACTCTCTTCCTACGGGCGAGAAGGAACCCGAAGGAGGCTACGCCGAAGGGCGGAGTCTCCTTCGGGGGGAGGTTAAACTCGGCCCAGAACCCGTTTATACGGGTTCAAATGGGCTATTTTTTGGCCGAGCCTAATGGCTTGGGAATGCCCACGTTAAAAAAGGCCTTTGTGCCACATGACACCCTCGTGGGGGGTGACTGAATATTCTCAGTCGTTCACTTTTGAACCGACTGCACGGTTAAACTCTCTTCCTACGGGCGAGAGGAACCTGAAGGAGGCTACGCCGAAGGGCGGAGTCTCCTTCGGGGAGGTCGCTCGGCCCAGAACCCGTTTATGCGGGTTCAAATGGGCTATTTTTTGGCCGGGCCTAATGGCTCGGGAATGCCCACGTTAAAAAGGCCTTGTGCCGCATGACACCCTCGTGGGGGGGTGACTGAATATTCTCAGTCGTTCACTTTTGAACCGACTGCACGGTTAAACTCTCTTCCTACGGGCGGGAACCCGAAGGAGGAACGCTGAAGGAGGCTCGGCCCAGAACCCGCGGGTTCAAAAGGGCCGGCCCTAATGGCTCGGGAATGCCCACGTTAAAAAAGGCCTTGGGACACCCTCGTGGGGGGTGACTGAAAACTCAGTCCCACTTTCTGAACCCGGCGAGGTTTCGGGGAGGTTAATCGGCCCGAACCCGTTTATGCGGGTTCAAATGGGCTATTTTTGGCCGGCCTAATGGCTTGGGAATGCCCACGTTAAAAAGGCCTTGTGCCACATGACACCCTCGTGGGGGGTGACTGAATATTCTCAGTCGTTCACTTTCTGAGCGACTGTTTGGTTCAACTCTCTTCCTACGGGCGGGAGGAACCCGAAGGAGGCTACGCCGAAGGGCGGAGTCTCCTTCGGGAGGTTAAAACCGGCCCAGAACCCGTTTATACGGGTTCAAATGGGCTATTTTTTTGGCCGAGCCTAATGGCTTGGGAATGCCCACGTTAAAAAGGCCTTTGTGCCGCATGACACCCCTCGTGGGGGGTGACTGAATATTCTCAGTCGTTCACTTTCTGAGCGACTGTTCGGTTCAACTCTCTTCCTACGGGCGGAGGAACCCGAAGGAGGCTACGCCGAAGGGCGGAGTCTCCTTCGGGAGGTTAAACTCGGCCCAGAACCCGTTTATACGGGTTCAAAATGGGCTATTTTTGCCGAGCCTAATGGCTTGGGAATGCCCACGTTAAAAAGGCCTTGTGCCGCATGACACCCTCGTGGGGGGGTGACTGAATATTCTCAGTCGTTCACTTTCTGAACTGACTGTTCGGTTCAACTCTCTTCCTACGGGCGGAGGAACCCGAAGGAGGCTACGCCGAAGGGCGGAGTCTCCTTCGGGAGGTTAACCGGCCCAGAACCCGTTTATACGGGTTCAAATGGGCTATTTTTTTTGCCGAGCCTAATGGGCTGGGGGAATGCCCACGTAAAAAAAGGCCTTGTGCCACATGACACCCTCGTGGGGGGTGACTGAATATTCTCAGTCGTTCACTTTCTGAACGACTGCACGGTTAAACTCTCTTCCTACGGGCGGAGGAACCCGAAGGAGGCTACGCCGAAGGGCGGAGTCTCCTTCAGGGAGGTTAAACGCGGCCCAGAACCCGTTTATACGGGTTCAAATGGGCTATTTTTTGCCGAGCCTAATGGCTGCCCATTAAAAAGGGAATGCCACGTTAAAAGGCCTTTTGCCGACATGACACCCTCGTGGGGGGTGACTGAATATTCTCAGTCGTTCAGAACCCTTTCTGAGCGTTTGTTCGGTTAAATGCCCCGTTCCTACGGCGGGAGGAACCTTTTGAAGGAGGCTACGCCGAAGGGCGGAGTCTCCTTCGGGGAGGTTAAACTCGGCCCAGAACCCGTTTATGCGGGTTCAAATGGGCTATTTTTGGCCGAGCCTAATGGCTCGGGAATGCCCACGTTAAAAAGGCCTTGTGCCACATGACACCCTCGTGGGGGGGTGACTGAATATTCTCAGTCGTTCACTTTCTGAGCGACTGTTCGGTTAAACTCTCTTCCTACGGGCGGGAGGAACCCGAAGGAGGCTACGCCGAAGGGCGGAGTCTCCTTCGGGGAGGTTAAACCGGCCCAGAACCCGTTTATGCGGGTTCAAATGGGCTATTTTTTGGCCGAGCCTAATGGCTCGGGAATGCCCACGTTAAAAAGGCCTTGTGCCACATGACACCCTCGTGGGGGGGTGACTGAATATTCTCAGTCGTTCACTTTCTGAGCGACTGTTCGGTTAAACTCTCTTCCTACGGGCGGGAGGAACCCGAAGGAGGCTACGCCGAAGGGCGGAGTCTCCTTCGGGGAGGTTAAACCGGCCCAGAACCCGTTTATGCGGGTTCAAATGGGCTATTTTTGGCCGAGCCTAATGGCTCGGGAATGCCCACGTTAAAAAGGCCTTGTGCCGCATGACACCCTCGTGGGGGGGTGACTGAATATTCTCAGTCGTTCACTTTTGAGCGACTGCACGGTTAAACTCTCTTCCTACGGGCGGGGAGGAACCCGAAGGAGGCTACGCCGAAGGGCGGAGTCTCCTTCGGGGAGGTTAACTCGGCCCAGAACCCGTTCCATACGGGTTCAAATGGGCTATTTTTGGCCGAGCCTAATGGCTCGGGAATGCCCACGTTAAAAAAGGCCTTGTGCCACATGACACCCTCGTGGGGGGGTGACTGAATATTCTCAGTCGTTCACTTTCTGAGCGACTGTTCGGTTAAACTCTCTTCCTACGGGCGGGAGGAACCCGAAGGAGGCTACGCCGAAGGGCGGAGTCTCCTTGGGGAGGTAAACTGGCCCAGAACCCGTTTATACGGGTTCAAATGGGCTATTTTTTGGCCGAGCCTAATGGCTTGGGAATGCCCATGTTAAAAAGGCCTTGTGCCGCATGACACCCTCGTGGGGGGGTGATTGAATATTCTCAGTCGTTCACTTTTGAGCGACTGTTCGGTTAAACTCTCTTCCTACGGGCGGAGGAACCCGAAGGAGGCTACGCCGAAGGGCGGAGTCTCCTTCGGGGAGGTTAAACTCGGCCCAGAACCCGTTTATACGGGTTCAAATGGCTATTTTTTTTGGCCGAGCCTAATGGCTCGGGAATGCCCACGTTAAAAAGGCCTTGTGCCACATGACACCCCTCGTGGGGGGGTGATTGAATATCCTCAGTCGTTCACTTTTGAGCGACTGTTCGGTTAAACTCTTCCTACGGGCGGAGGAACCCGAAGGAGGCTACGCCGAAGGGCGGAGTCTCCTTCGGGAGGTTAGCCTCGGCCCAGAAACCCGTTTATACGGGTTCAAATGGGCTATTTTTGGCCGAGCCTAATGGCTCGGGAATGCCCACGTTAAAAAGGCCTTGTGCCGCATGACACCCTCGTGGGGGGGTGACTGAATATTCTCAGTCGTTCACTTTCTGAAGCGACTGTTTGGTTAAACTCTCTTCCTACGGGAGGGAGGAACCCGAAGGAGGCTACGCCGAAGGGCGGAGTCTCCTTCGGGAGGTAAAATCGGCCCAGAACCCGTTTATACGGGTTCAAATGGCTATATTTTGGCCGAGCCTAATGGCTTGGGAATGCCCACGTTAAAAAAGGCCTTGTGCCACATGACACCCTCGTGGGGGGGGTGACTGAATATTCTCAGTCGTTCACTTTCTGAGCGACTGTTCGGTTAAACTCTCTTCCTACGGGCAGGAGGAGGAACCCGAAGGAGGCTACGCCGAAGGGCGGAGTCTCCTTCGGGAGGTTGTCCGGCCCAGAACCCGTTTATGCGGGTTCAAATGGGCTATTTTTACGGCCGAGCCTAATGGCTTGGGAATGCCCACGTTAAAAAGGCCTTGTGCCACATGACACCCTCGTGGGGGTGACTGAATATTCTCAGTCGTTCACATTTTCTGAGCGACTGTTCGGTTAAACTCTCTTCTCCTACGGCGGAGTCTCCTTCGGGGGAGGAACCCGTTTAAGGAGCTATTTTTTGCCGCCCTAATGGGCGGATGCCCACGTTAAAAGGCCTTGTGCCGCATGACACCCTCGGGGGGGGGAGGAATATTCTCAGTCGCCCTGAACCCTCTTTACGGGCGGGTTCAAGGCTACGCCGAAGGGCGGGTCTCCTTCGGGAGGTTTTTGGCCCTGAACCCGTTTAGCGGGTTCAAATGGCTATTTTTTGGGAATGGCCCGGGAATTAAAAAGGCCTTGTGCCACATGACACCTCGTGGGGGGGTGACTGAATATTCTCAGTCGTTCACTTTCTGAGCGACTGTTTGGTTAAACTCTCTTCCTACGGGCGGGGAGGAACCCGAAGGAGGCTACGCCGAAGGGCGGAGTCTCCTTCGGGAGGTTAAACCGGCCCAGAACCCGTTTATGCGGGTTCAAATGGGCTATTTTTTGGCCGAGCCTAATGGCTCGGGAATGCCCACGTTAAAAAGGCCTTGTGCCACATGACACCCCCTCGTGGGGGGTGACTGAATATTCTCAGTCGTTCACTTTCTGAGCTGACTGTTCGGTTAAACTCTTCCTACGGGTGGAGGAACCCGAAGGGAGGCTACGCCGAAGGGCGGAGTCTCCTTCGGGAGGTTAAACTGGCCCAGAACCCGTTTATACGGGTTCAAATGGGCTATTTTTGGCCGGGCCTAATGGCCGAGCCTAAAAATGGCATGACACCCCTCGTGGGGGGGAATCGTTCACCCTGAACACGTGGTTCAAAAAAGGCGGGAGTCTCCTGTGCCCAAACCCGTTTATGCGGGTTCAAATGACACCCTGCCCACGTTAAAAAGGCCTTTGTGGGGGTGGGGTGACTGAATATTCTCAGTCGTTCACTTTCTGAGCGACTGTTTGGTTCAACTCTCTTCCCTACGGGCGGGAGGAACCCGAAGGAGGCTACGCCGAAGGGCGGAGTCCTTCGGGGAGGTAAATCGGCCCAGAACCCGTTTATACGGGTTCAAATGGGCTATTTTTGGCCGGTTTTAATGGCTCGGGAATGCCCACGTTAAAAAGGCCTTGTGCCACATGACACCCTCGTGGGGGGTGACTGAATATTCTCAGTCGTTCACTCTGAGCGACTGTTTGGTTAAACTCTTCCTACGGGCGGGAGGAACCCGAAGGAGGCTACGCCGAAGGGCGGAGTCTCCTTCGGGGAGGTAAACCGGCCCAGAACCCGTTTATACGGGTTCAAATGGGCTATTTTTGGCCGAGCCTAATGGCTCGGGAATGCCCACGTTAAAAGGCCTTTGTGCCCATGACACCCTCGTGGGGGTGACTGAATATTCTCAGTCGTTCACTTTCTGAACTGACTGTTCGGTTAAACTCTTCCTACGGGCGGGAGGAACCCGAAGGAGGCTACGCCGAAGGGCGGAGTCTCCTTGGGGAGGTAAACCGGCCCTGAACCCGTTTATACGGGTTCAAATGGGCTATTTTTGGCCGGGCCTAATGGCTCGGGAATGCCCACGTTAAAAAGGCCTTGTGCCCATGACACCCTCGTGGGGGTGACTGAATATTCTCAGTCGTTCACTTTCTGAGCGACTGTTCGGTTAAACTCTCTTCCTACGGGGGGAGGAACCCGAAGGAGGCTACGCCGAAGGGCGGAGTCTCCTTCGGGGAGGTTAAAACTGGCCCAGAACCCCGTTCATACGGGTTCAAATGGGCTATTTTTTTGCCCGGGCTAAATGGCTCGGGAATGCCCACGTTAAAAAAGGCCTTGTGCCACATGACACCCTCGTGGGGGGTGACTGAATATTCTCAGTCGTTCACTTTCTGAACGACTGTTCGGTTAAACTCTCTTCCTACGGGCGGGAGGAACCCGAAGGAGGCTACGCCGAAGGGCGGAGTCTCCTTCGGGGAGGTTAACTGGCCCAGAACCCGTTTATACGGGTTCAAATGGGCTATTTTTGGCCGAGCCTAATGGCTCGGGAATGCCCACGTTAAAAAGGCCTTGTGCCACATGACACCCTCGTGGGGGGTGACTGAATATTCTCAGTCGTTCAACTTTCTGAGCGACTGTTCGGTTAACTCTCTTCCTACGGGCGGGAGGAACCCGAAGGAGGCTACGCCGAAGGGCGGAGTCTCCTCGGGGAGGTTAGCCGAGCCGGCCCAGAACCCGTTTATACGGGTTCAAATGGGCTGTTAGTTTTTTTGGCCGGGCCTAATGGCTCGGGAATGCCCACGTTAAAAAGGCCTTGTGCCACATGACACCCCTCGTGGGGGGGGTGATTGAATATTCTCAGTCGTTCACCTTTCTGAACTGACTGTTCGGTTAAACTCTTCCTACGGGAGGAGGAACCCGAAGGAGGCTACGCCGAAGGGCGGAGTCTCCTTCGGGAGGTTAAACCGGCCCAGAACCCGTTTATACGGGTTCAAATGGGCCATTTTTGGCCGAGCCTAATGGCCGGGAATGCCCACGTTAAAAAGGCCTTGTGCCACATGACACCCTCGTGGGGGTGACTGAATATTCTCAGTCGTTCACTTTCTGAGCGACTGTTCGGTTAAACTCTTCCTACGGGGTGGGGAGGAACCCGAAGGAGGCTACGCCGAAGGGCGGAGTCTCCTTCGGGAGGTTAAACTGGGCCCAGAACCCGTTCATACGGGTTCAAATGGGCTATTTTTGGCCGGGCCTAATGGCTCGGGAATGCCCACGTTAAAAAGGCCTTGTGCCACATGACACCCTCGTGGGGGGTGACTGAATATTCTCAGTCGTTCACTTTCTGAGCGACTGTTCGGTTAAACCTCTTCCTACGGGCAGGGAGGAACCCGAAGGAGGCTACGCCGAAGGGCGGAGTCTCCTTCGGGGAGGTTAAACCGGCCCAGAACCCGTTTATACGGGTTCAAATGGGCTATTTTTGGCCGAGCCTAATGGCTCGGGAATGCCCACGTTAAAAAGGCCTTTGCCACATGACACCCTCGTGGGGGGTGACTGAATATTCTCAGTCGTTCACTTTCTGAGCGACTGTTCGGTTAAACTCTCTTCCTACGGGCGGGAGGAACCCGAAGGAGGCTACGCCGAAGGGCGGAGTCTCCTTCGGGAGGTTAAATCGGCCCAGAACCCGTTTATACGGGTTCAAATGGGCTATTTTTGCCGAGCCTAATGGCTCGGGAATGCCCACGTTAAAAAGGCCTTGTGCCACATGACACCCTCGTGGGGGTGACTGAATATTCTCAGTCGTTCACTTTCTGAGCGACTGTTCGGTTAAACTCTTCTTCCTACGGGCGGGAGGAACCCGAAGGAGGCTACGCCGAAGGGCGGAGTCTCCTTCGGGGAGGTTAAACTCGGCCCAGAACCCGTTCATACGGGTTCAAATGGGCTATTTTTTTGGCCGGGCCTAATGGCTCGTGGGGGGAATGCCCACGTTAAAAAGGCCTTGTGCCACATGACACCCTCGTACGGGGGGTGAGCCTGAATATTCTCAGTCGTTCACTTTCTGAGCGACTGTTCGGTTAAACTCTCTTCCTACGGGCGGGAGGAACCCGAAGGAGGCTACGCCGAAGGGCGGAGTCTCCTTCGGGAGGTTAAACCGGCCCAGAACCCGTTTATGCGGGTTCAAATGGGTTATTTTGGCCGAGCCTAATGGCCTGGGAATGCCCACGTTAAAAAGGCCTTGTGCCACATGACACCCTCGTGGGGGTGACTGAATATTCTCAGTCGTTCACTTTCTGAGCGACTGTTCGGTTAAACTCTTCCTACGGGCGGGAGGAACCCGAAGGAGGCTACGCCGAAGGGCGAGTCTCCTTCGGGAGGTTAAACTCGGCCCAGAACCCGTTTATACGGGTTCAAATGGGCTATTTTTGGCCGAGCCTAATGGCTCGGGAATGCCCACGTTAAAAAGGCCTTGTGCCACATGACACCCTCGTGGGGGGGGTGACTGAATATTCTCAGTCGTTCACTTTCTGAGCGACTGTTCGGTTAAACTCTCTTCCTACGGGCGGGAGGAACCCGAAGGAGGCTACGCCGAAGGGCGGAGTCTCCTTCGGGAGGTTAACCGGCCCAGAACCCGTTTATACGGGTTCAAATGGGTGTTTTTTTGCCGAGCCTAATGGCTCGGGAATGCCCACGTTAAAAAGGCCTTGTGCCACATGACACCCTCGTGGGGGTGACTGAATATTCTCAGTCGTTCACTTTCTGAGCGACTGCACGGTTCAACCTCTTCCTACGGGTGGGGAGGAACCCGAAGGAGGCTACGCCGAAGGGCGGAGTCTCCTTCGGGAGGTAAACTGGCCCAGAACCCGTTTATGCGGGTTCAATTTTTGGCCTCTAATGGTCTGTTCACGTTAAAAAGGCCTGGGCTGCACTCGTGGGGTGACTGAATATCCTCAGTTTTGGCCGAGCCTAATGGCTCGGGGAATGCCCTGAACCCGTTTATACGGGTTCAAAAAGGCCTTTGTGCCCCATTAAACATGACACCCTCGTGGGGGGGTGACTGAATATCCTCAGTCGTTCACTTTCTGAGCGACTGTTCGGTTAAACTCTCTTCCTACGGGCGGGAGGAACCCGAAGGAGGCTACGCCGAAGGGCGGAGTCTCCTTCGGGGGAGTTAAAACCGGCCCAGAACCCGTTTATGCGGGTTCAAATGGCCTATTTTTGGCCGAGCCTAATGGCTCGGGAATGCCCACGTTAAAAAGGCCTTGTGCCACATGACACCCTCGTGGGGGGGTGACTGAATATTATCAGTCGTTCACTTTCTGAGCGACTGCACGGTTAAACTCTCTTCCTACGGGCGGGGGAGGAACCCGAAGGAGGCTACGCCGAAGGGCGGAGTCTCCTTCGGGGAGGTAAAACTGGCCCAGAACCCGTTTATACGGGTTCAAATGGGCTATTTTTGGCCGAGCCTAATGGCTCGGGAATGCCCACGTTAAAAAGGCTTTGTGCCACATGACACCCTCGTGGGGGTGATTGAATATTCTCAGTCGTTCACTTTCTGAGCGACTGTTCGGTTAAACTCTCTTCCTACGGGCGGGAGGAACCTGAAGGAGGCTACGCCGAAGGGCGGAGTCTCCTTCGGGGAGGTTAAACTCGGCCCAGAACCCGGTTTATACGGGTTCAAATGCTGAGCCTATTTTTTTGGCTGAGCCTAATGGCTCGGGAATGCCCACGTTAAAAAGGCCTTGTGCCACATGACACCCTCGTGGGGGGTGACTGAATATTCTCAGTCGTTCACTTTCTGAGCGACTGTTCACGGTTAAACTCTCTTCCTACGGGCGGGAGGAACCCGAAGGGAAGGAGGCTACGCCGAAGGGCGGAGTCTCCTTCGGGAGGTTAAACTGGCCCAGAACCCGTTTATGCGGGTTCAAATGGGCTATTTTTGCCGAGCCTAATGGCTCGGGAATGCCCACGTTAAAAAGGCCTTGTGCCCACATGACACCCTCGTGGGGGGTGACTGAATATCCTCAGTCGTTCACTTTCTGAGCGACTGTTCGGTTAAACTCTCTTCCTACGGGCGGGAGGAACCCGAAGGAGGCTACGCTGAAGGGCGGAGTCTCCTTCGGGGAGGTTAAACCGGCCCTGAACCCGTTTATACGGGTTCAAATGGGCTTTTTTTGGCCGAGCCTAATGGCTCGGGAATGCCCACGTTAAAAAAGGCCTTGTGCCCATGACACCCTCGTGGGGGGTGACTGAATATCTCAGTCGTTCACTTTCTGGAGCGACTGCACGGTTCAACTCTCTTCCTACGGGCGGGAGGAACCCGAAGGAGGCTACGCCGAAGGGCGGAGTCTCCAATCGGCCCAGAACCCGTTTATACGGGTTCAAATGGGCTATTTTTTTGAGCCTAATGGCTCGGGAATGCCCACGTTAAAAAGGCCTTGTGCCACATGACACCCTCGTGGGGGGGTGACTGAATATTCTCAGTCGTTCACTTTCTGAGCGACTGTTCGGTTAAACTCTCTTCCTACGGGCGGGAGGAACCCGAAGGAGGCTACGCCGAAGGGCGGAGTCTCCTTCGGGGGAGGTTAAATCGGCCCAGAACCCGTTTATACGGGTTCAAATGGGCTATTTTTGGCCGAGCCTAATGGCTCGGGAATGCCCACGTAAAAAGGCCTTGTGCCCATGACACCCTCGTGGGGGGTGACTGAATATCCTCAGTCGTTCACTTTCTGAGCGACTGCACGGTTAAACTCTTCCTACGGGCGGGAGGAACCTGAAGGAGGCTACGCCGAAGGGCGGAGTCTCCTTCGGGGAGGTTAGCTCGGCCCAGAACCCGTTTATACGGGTTCAAATGGCTATTTTTTGGCTGAGCCTAATGGCTCGGGAATGCCCACGTTAAAAAAAGGCCTTGTGCCACATGACACCCTCGTGGGGTGGCTGAATATCTCAGTCGTTCACTTTCTGAGCGACTGTTCGGTTCAACTCTCTTCCTACGGGCGGGGAGGAACCTGAAGGAGGCTACGCCGAAGGGCGGAGTCTCCTTCGGGGAGGTTGGGGGCCCAGAACCCGTTTATACGGGTTCAAATGGGCTATTTTTTGGCCGAGCCTAATGGCTCGGGAATGCCCACGTTAAAAAGGCCTTGTGCCACATGACACCCTCGTGGGGGGGTGACTGAATATTCTCAGTCGTTCACTTTCTGAGCGACTGCACGGTTCAACTCTCTTCCTACGGGCGGGAGGAACCCGAAGGAGGCTACGCCGAAGGGCGGAGTCTCCTTCGGGGAGGTAAAACCGGCCCAGAACCCGTTTATACGGGTTCAAATGGGCTATTTTTTGGCCGAGCCTAATGGCTCGGGAATGCCCACGTTAAAAAGGCCTTGTGCCACATGACACCCTCGTGGGGGGTGACTGAATATCCTCAGTCGTTCACTTTCTGAGCGACTGCACGGTTCAACTCTCTTCCTACGGGCGGGAGGAACCCGAAGGAGGCTACGCCGAAGAGTCTCCTTCAGGGAGGAGCCCAGAACCCGTTTATACGGGTTCAAAATGGCTATTTTTGGCTATTTTTTGGGATTGCCCACGTTAAAAAAGGCCTTGTGCTACATGACACCCGTGGGGTGACTGAATATCCTCAGTCGTTCACTTTCTGAGCGACTGGGCTCAACTTCTTTTGCCAGGAGAACCGAAGGAGGCTAATGGCGTAGTCTCCTTCGGGAATGCCCAGAACCCGTTTATACGGGTTCAAAAAAGGCTCGGGACGTTTTGTGCCACATGACACCCCTCGTGGGGTGACTGAATATCCTCAGTCGTTCACTTTCTGAGCGACTGCACGGTTCAACTCTCTTCCTACGGGTGGGAGGAACCCGAAGGAGGCTACGCCGAAGGGCGGAGTCTCCTTCGGGAGGTTAACCGGCCCAGAACCCGTTTATGCGGGTTCAAATGGGCTATTTTTTGGCCGAGCCCATGGCTCGGGAATGCCCACGTTAAAAAGGCCTTTGTGCCATGACACCCCTCGTGGGGGTGACTGAATATCCTCAGTCGTTCACTTTCTGAGCGACTGCACGGTTCAACTCTCTTCCTACGGGCGGGAGGAACCCGAAGGAGGCTACGCCGAAGGGCGGAGTCTCCTTCGGGGAGGTAACTGGCCCAGAACCCGTTTATACGGGTTCAAATGGGCTATTTTTGGCCGAGCCTAATGGCTCGGGAATGCCCACGTTAAAAAGGCCTTGTGCCACATGACACCCTCGTGGGGGGTGACTGAATATTCTCAGTCGTTCACTTTCTGAGCGACTGCACGGTTCAACTCTCTTCCTACGGGCGGAGGAACCCGAAGGAGGCTACGCCGAAGGGCGGAGTCTCCTTCGGGGACGGGTAAACTTTTGGCCGAGCCTAATGGCCCAGAACCCGTTTATGACACCCTCGTGGGGGGGGTTGAATGGTTTCCTTTCTGAGCGATTTTTTTGCCGAGCCCAGAAACCCGTTTATGCGGGTTCAAATGGGCTGAGCCAATGGGAATGCCCACGTTAAAAAAGGCCTTGTGCCACATGACACCCTCGTGGGGGGGTGACTGAATATCCTCAGTCGTTCACTTTCTGAGCGACTGCACGGTTCAACTCTCTTCCTACGGGCGGGAGGAACCCGAAGGAGGCTACGCCGAAGGGCGGAGTCTCCTTCGGGGAGGTAAATGGGGCCCAGAACCCGTTTATACGGGGTTCAAATGGGCTATTTTTGGCCGAGCCTAATGGCTCGGGAATGCCCACGTTAAAAAAAGGCCTTGTGCACATGACACCCGGTGGGGGGGTGACTGAATATCTCAGTCGTTCACTTTCTGAGCGACTGTTCGGTTAAACTCTTCCTACGGGCAGGAGGAAGGAACCCGAAGGGCGGAGGCTAAAATCGGCCCGAAAACCCGTTTATACGGGGCGGAGGCTCCTTCGGAACGCCCAGGTTAAAAACCGGCCCAGAACCCGTTCATACGGGTTACGGGCGGGAGGAACCTGAAGGAGGCTACGCCGAAGGGCGGAGTCTCCGAGAACCCGTTTAACGGGCAAATGGGGAATGCACACGTTAAAAGGCCCAATTTTGTGCCACATGACACCCTCGTGGGGGGGTGGCTGAATATTCAGTCGTTCACTTTCTGAGCGACTGCACGGTTCAACTCTCTTCCTACAGGCAGGAGGAAGGAACCCGAAGGAGGCTACGAACCCGAAGGGCGGAGTCTCCCCTTCGGGGAGGTTAAAAATTGGCCCAGAACCCGTTCATACGGGTTCAAAGCCGACTGCACGGTTTTTTTGGCGGCCGAGCCTAATGGCTCGGGAATGCCCACGTTAAAAAAAGGCCTTGTGCCACATGACACCCTCGGGGGGGGTGACTGAATATTCTCAGTCGTTCACTTTCTGAGCGACTGCACGGTTAAACTCTCTTCCTACGGACGGGAGGAACCCGAAGGAGGCTACGCCGAAGGGCGGAGTCTCCTTCGGGAGGTTAAATCGGCCCAGAACCCGTTATACGGGTTCAAATGGGCTATTTTTTGACCGAGCCTAATGGCTGGGAATGCCCCATGTTAAAAAAAGGCCTTGTGCCACATGACACCCTCGTGGGGGTGACTGAATATTCTCAGTCGTTCACTTTCTGAGCGACTGTCGGTTCAACTCTCTTCCTACGGGCTGGGAGGAACCTGAAGGAGGCTACGCCGAAGGGCGGAGTCTCCTTCGGGGAGGTAAATGGCCCAGAACCCGTTTATACGGGTTCAAATGGGCTATTTTTTTGGCTGAGCCTAATGGCTCGGGAATGCCCACATTAAAAAGGCCTTGTGCCGCATGACACCCTCGTGGGTGGGTGGCTGAATATCTCTCAGTCGTTCACTTTCTGAGCGACTGCACGGTTCAACTCTCTTCCTACGGGGTGGAGGAACCCGAAGGAGGCTACGCCGAAGGGCGGAGTCTCCTTCGGGGAGGTTAAACTCGGCCCAGAACCCGTTTATGCGGGTTCAAATGGGCTATTTTTTGCCGAGCCTAATGGCTCGGGAATGCCCACGTTAAAAAGGCCTTGTGCCACATGACACCCCTCGTGGGGGTGACTGAATATCCTCAGTCGTTCACTTTCTGAGCGACTGCACGGTTCAACTCTCTTCCTACGGGCGGAGGAACCCGAAGGAGGCTACGCCGAAGGGCGGAGTCTCCTTCGGGAGGTTAAACCGGCCCAGAACCCGTTTATGCGGGTTCAAATGGGCTATTTTTTGGCCGAGCCTAATGGCTCGGGAATGCCCACGTTAAAAGGCCTTGTGCCACATGACACCCTCGTGGGGGGGTGACTGAATATCCTCAGTCGTTCACTTTCTGAGCGACTGCACGGTCAAACTCTCTTCCTACGGGGAACCCGGGAGGAACCCGAAGGGGGAGGCTACGCCGAAGGGCGGAGGCTCCTAATTCGGGAGGTTGGGTGGGCCTTGGCCCATGAACCCGTTTATACGGGTTCACTTTGGGGTTTTTTTTGCCGAGCCTAATGGCTACGCCGAAGGCGGGGAATGCCCTGAACGTTAAAAAGGCTATTTTGCCACATGACACCCTCGTGGGGTGACTGAATATCTCAGTCGTTCACTTTCTGAGCGACTGCACGGTTAAACTCTCTTCCTACGGGGCGTGGAGGAACCCGAAGGAGGCTACGCCGAAGGGCGGAGTCTCCTTCGGGAGGTAAACCGGCCCAGAACCCGTTTATACGGGTTCAAATGGGCTATTTTTTGCCGAGCCTAATGGCTCGGGAATGCCCACGTTAAAAAGGCCTTGTGCCACATGACACCCTCGTGGGGGGGTGATTGAATATTCTCAGTCGTTCACTTTCTGAGCGACTGCACGGTTCAACTCTCTTCCTACGGGAGGGAGGAACCCGAAGGAGGCTACGCCGAAGGGCGGAGTCTCCTTCGGGAGGTAAACTGGCCCAGAACCCGTTTATACGGGTTCAAATGGGTTATTTTTTGACCGAGCCTAATGGCTCGGGAATGCCCACGTTAAAAAGGCCTTGTGCCCATGACACCCTCGTGGGGGGTGACTGAATATTCTCAGTCGTTCACTTTCTGAGCGACTGCACGGTTCAACTCTCTTCCTACGGGGGGGAGGAACCCGAAGGAGGCTACGCCGAAGGGCGGAGTCTCCTTCGGGAGGTAGGCTGGCCCAGAACCCGTTTATACGGGTTCAAATGGGCTATTTTTTGGCCGAGCCTAATGGCTCGGGAAATGCCCACGTTAAAAAGGCCTTTGTGCTGCATGACACCCCCGTGGGTGGGTGACTGAATATTCTCAGTCGTTCACTTTCTGAGCGGTTCAACTCTCTTCCTACGGGCGGGAGGGTTCTCCCGACCCAGAACCCGTTTTCCTTCAAATACGGAGCCTAATGGCTCGGGAACCACGTTAAAAAGGAGGCCACGACACCCCCGAAGGGCTGAATATCCTCAGTCGTTCACTTTTCTGAGGGACGGTTCAACTCTCGGAACCCGAAGGAGGACGCCCTCGGCCCTGAACCCGTTTATACGGGTTCAAATGGGCTATTTTTTGGCCGAGCCTAATGGCTTGGGAATGCCCACGTTAAAAAGGCCTTGTGCCACATGACACCCTCGTGGGGGGTGACTGAATATCCTCAGTCGTTCACTTTCTGAGCGACTGCACGGTTCAACTCTTCCTACGGGGGAGGAACCCGAAGGAGGCTACGCCGAAGGGCGGAGTCTCCTTCGGGGAGGTAAACTGGCCCAGAACCCGTTTATACGGGTTCAAATGGGCTATTTTTTTTGGCCGAGCCTAATGGCTCGGGAATTGCCCACGTTAAAAAGGCCTTTGTGCCATGACACCCTCGTGGGGGGGTGACTGAATATCCTCAGTCGTTCACTTTCTGAGCGACTGCACGGTTCAACTCTCTTCCTATTAAGGGAGGAACCCGAAGGAGGCTACGCCGAAGGGCGGAGTCTCCTTCGGGGAGGTAAAATTGGCCCAGAACCCGTTTATACGGGTTCAAATGGGTTATTTTTTTGCCGAGCCTAATGGCTCGGGAATGCCCACGTTAAAAAGGCCTTGTGCCACATGACACCCTCGTGGGGGGTGACTGAATATTCTCAGTCGTTCACTTTCTGAGCGACTGCACGGTTCAACTCTCTTCCTACGGGCGGGAGGAACCCGAAGGAGGCTACGCCGAAGGGCGGAGTCTCCTTCGGGGAGGTAAAACCGGCCCAGAACCCGTTTATACGGGTTCAAATGGGCTTATTTTTGGCCGAGCCTAATGGCTCGGGAATGCCCACGTTAAAAAGGCCTTGTGCCACATGACACCCTCGTGGGGGGTGACTGAATATTCTCAGTCGTTCACTTTCTGAGCGACTGCACGGTTCAACTCTCTTCCTACGGGCGGGAGGAACCCGAAGGAGGCTACGCCGAAGGGCGGAGTCTCCTTCGGGGGAGGTTCAAATGGGGTATTGGCCGAGCCTAATGGCCCAGAACCCGTTTATACGGGTTCAAATCAGTCGGAGCGACTGCACGGTTTTTTTGGCCGAGCCTAATGGCTCGGGTAAAATGCCCACGTTAAAAAGGCCTTGTGCCACATGACACCCTCGTGGGGGGTGACTGAATATTCTCAGTCGTTCACTTTCTGAGCGACTGCACGGTTCAACTCTCTTCCTACGGACGGGAGGAACCCGAAGGAGGCTACGCCGAAGGGCGGAGTCTCCTTCGGGGAGATAAAACCGGCCCAGAACCCGTTTATACGGGTTCAAATATTTTTTTGGCCGAGCCTAATGGCTCGGGAATGCCCACGTTAAAAAGGCCTTGTGCCACGACACCCTCGGGGGGGTGACTGAATATTCTCAGTCGTTCACTTTCTGAGCGACTGCACGGTTCAAACTCTTCCTACGGGTGGGGAGGAACCCGAAGGAGGCTACGCCGAAGGGCGGAGTCCTTCGGGGGGTTAAATCCGGCCCAGAACCCGTTTATACGGGTTCAAATGGGCTATTTTTTTGGCCGAGCCTAATAAACGGGGAATGCCCACGTTAAAAAGGCCTTGTGCCACATGACACCCTCGTGGGGGTGACTGAATATTCTCAGTCGTTCACTTTCTGAGCGACTGCACGGTTCAACTCTCTTCCTACGGGCGGGAGGAACCCGAAGGAGGCTACGCCGAAGGGCGGAGTCTCCTTCGGGAGAGGTAAATCGGCCCTGAACCCGTTTATACGGGTTCAAATGGGGTATTTTTTGGCCGAGCCTAATGGCTTGGGAATGCCCACGTTAAAAAGGCCTTGTGCCACATGACACCCTGGGGGTGACTGAATATCCTCAGTCGTTCACTTTCTGAGCGACTGCACGGTTCAACTCTCTTCCTACGGGCGGGAGGAACCTGAAGGAGGCTACGCCGAAGGGCGGAGTCTCCTTCGGGGAGGTAAGCTGGCCCTGAACCCGTTTATACGGGTTCAAATGGGCTATTTTTTGGCCGAGCCTAATGGCTCGGGATTGCCCACGTTAAAAGGCCTTGTGCCACATGACACCCTCGTGGGGGTGACTGAATATCCTCAGTCGTTCACTTTCTGAGCGACTGCACGGTTCAACTCTCTTCCCTACGGCGGGGAGGAACCTGAAGGAGGCTACGCCGAAGGGCGGAGTCTCCTTCGGGAGGTAAAACCGGCCCTGAACCCGTTTATACGGGTTCAAATGGGCTATTTTTTGGCCGAGCCTAATGGCTCGGGATTGCCCACGTTAAAAAGGCCTTGTGCCACATGACACCCTCGTGGGGGGGTGACTGAATATCCTCAGTCGTTCACTTTCTGAGCGACTGCACGGTTCAACTCTCTTCCTACGGGCGGGAGGAACCCGAAGGAGGCTACGCCGAAGGGCGGAGTCTCCTTCGGGGAGGTAAAACCGGCCCAGAACCCGTTTATACGGGTTCAAATGGGCTATTTTGGCCGGGCCTAATGGCTCGGGAATGCCCACATTAAAAAAGGCTTTCAGTCGCCACATGACATGGAAATATCCTCAGTCGTTCACTTTCTGAGCGGAATCTCTTCCTACGGGGGGAGGAAAAAGGAGGCTACGCCGAAGGGCGGAGTCTCCTTCGGGACAAACGGCCCAGGTTCATACGGGTTCAAATGGGCTATTTTTGGCCGAGCCTAATGGCTCGGGAATGCCCACGTTAAAAAAAGGCCTTGTGCCACATGACACCCTCGTGGGGGGTGACTGAATATTCTCAGTCGTTCACTTTCTGAGCGACTGTTCGGTTAACTCTCTTCCTACGGGGGGGAGGAACCCGAAGGAGGCTACGCCGAAGGGCGGAGTCTCCTTCGGGGAAAGCTCGGCCCAGAACCCGTTTATACGGGTTCAAATGGGCTATTTTTGACCGAGCCTAATGGCTCGGGAATGCCCACGTTAAAAGGCCTTGTGCCACATGACACCCTCGTGGGGGTGACTGAATATTCTCAGTCGTTCACTTTCTGAGCGACTGCACGGTTAAACTCTCTTCCTACGGGCGGGAGGAACCCGAAGGAGGCTACGCCGAAGGGCGGAGTCTCCTTCGGGAGGTAAACCGGCCCAGAACCCGTTTATACGGGTTCAAATGGGCTATTTTTGGCCGAGCCTAATGGCTCGGGAATGCCCACGTTAAAAGGCCTTGTGCCACATGACACCCTCGTGGGGGTGACTGAATATTCTCAGTCGTTCACTTTCTGAGCGACTGCACGGTTAAACTCTCTTCCTACGGGCGGGAGGAACCCGAAGGAGGCTACGCCGAAGGGCGGAGTCTCCTTCGGGGAGGTAAATCGGCCCAGAACCCGTTTATACGGGTTCAAATGGGCTATTTTTTGGCCGAGCCTAATGGCTCGGGAATGCCCACGTTAAAAAGGCCTTGTGCCACATGACACCCTCGTGGGGGGTGACTGAATATTCTCAGTCGTTCACTTTCTGAGCGACTGCACGGTTAAACTCTCTTCTTCGGGCGGAGGAACCCGAAGGAGGCTACGCCGAAGGGCGGAGTCTCCTTCAGGGGAGGTAAATTGGCCCCAGAACCCGTTTATACGGGTTCAAATGGACTATTTTTTGGCCGAGCCTAATGGCTTGGGAATGCCCACGTTAAAAAGGCCTTGTGCCACATGACACCCTCGTGGGGGGTGACTGAATATTCTCAGTCGTTCACTTTCTGAAGCGACTGCACGGTTCAACTCTCTTCCTACGGGCGGAGGAACCCCGAAGGAGGCTACGCCGAAGGGCGGAGTCTCCTTCGGGGAGGTAAACCGGCCCTGAAACCGTTTATACGGGTTCAAATGGGGTATTTTTTTGGCCGAGCCTAATGGCTTGGGAATTGCCCACGTTAAAAAGGCCTTGTGCCACATGACACCCTCGTGGGGGGTGACTGAATATCCTCAGTCGTTCACTTGAACTGAGCGACTGCACGGTTCAACTCTCTTCCTACGGGCGGAGGAACCACGAAGGAGGCTACGCCGAAGGGCGGAGTCTCCTTCGGGGAGGTAAAACCGGCCCAGAACCCGTTTATACGGGTTCAAATGGGCTGTTTTTTGACCGAGCCTAATGGCTTGGGAATGCCCACGTTAAAAAAGGCCTTGTGCCACATGACACCCTCGTGGGGGGTGACTGAATATTCTCAGTCGTTCACCTCTGAGCTGACTGCACGGTTCAACTCTCTTCCTACGGGCAGGAGGAACCTGAAGGAGGCTACGCCGAAGGGCGGAGTCTCCTTCGGGGAGGTGGGGGCTGGCCCAGAACCCGTTTATACGGGTTCAAATGGGGCTATTTTTGGCCGAGCCTAATGGCTCGGGAATGCCCACGTTAAAAAGGCCTTGTGCCACATGACACCCTCGTGGGGGGTGACTGAATATCCTCAGTCGTTCACCTCTGAACTGACTGTTCGGTTAAACTCTCTTCCTACGGGCGGGAGGAACCTGAAGGAGGCTACGCCGAAGGGCGGAGTCTCCTTCGGGAGGTAAACCGGCCCAGAACCCGTTTATACGGGTTCAAATGGTCTATTTTTTTTGGCCGAGCCTGATGGCTTGGGAATGCCCACGTTAAAAGGCCTTGTGCCACATGACACCCTCGTGGGGGGGTGACTGAATATTCTCAGTCGTTCACCTCTGAACTGACTGTCCGGTTCAACTTTCTTCCTACGGGCGGGAGGAACCCGAAGGAGGCTACGCCGAAGGGCGGAGTCTCCTTCGGGGAGGTAAAACCGGCCCTGAACTCGTTTATACGGGTTCAAATGGGCTATTTTTTGGCCGAGCCTAATGGCTTGGGAATTGCCCACGTTAAAAAGGCCTTGTGCCACATGACACCCTCGTGGGTGGGGTGACTGAATATCCTCATCAGTTCAAGTCTTGACCGGCTGATCGGTTGAACTCTCTGCCTTCGGACGGGGAGGAACCCGAAGGAGGCTACGCCGAAGGGCGGGTTCTCTTTCGGGGCGGTAAACCGATCCTGAACCCGTTTATACGGATTCAATGGGCATATTTTTGGCCGAGACCACGGGCTCGGAGATCTCACGTTAAAAACGGCCTTTGTGCCACATGACGCCCTCGTGTGTGTGTGTGGGGGGGGTGACTGAATATCGTCAGTAGTCCAAGTCGAGTCAAGAGTCGAGTCAGAGGCAGTCCGAAACAGAGTCGTGTTCAGACAATCACTGCAAGACATTGGAATAGTGATACTGATCGAGACTATATTGTTCTCTCTACTAAACCTGATTGTTCATACTAACACTTCTACTTCTCTGTATATATTCCTGTTTGTAATATATCTGTGTTATTCCATACATGTGTTCGAGTTCTTCTTTACTGGTTCTACCGTGGACTATCACCGTGGTACAAGGAACCGGACCATAATACATAGTTAGTTAGTTAGTTAAGCACTACCATTACCTCAGGTAATAAATGAACCATTCCTGTTTGATTGCAAAGATAGACAAAATAAAAAACGCTTTTGATTTGTATCCACTTCAGTCAGTTAAGTGGCATACACGCAGAGACTATTATGTCTTGATTCATAACTGGCTAGGCAGAAGATTTTCCCGCATTAGTGTGCCATTTCTTTGCGCGATAGACTGGTTACCAATCAAAACTATAGAACCCAATCTGCTCTGCTATTGAAGCCGTAGCTGGAGGGTGGGGAAGTGATGGATTCATACTGTAGAGTATTCCACGGTTACCTCCCTTATCAAGAAATGGTATCTGGCTTTGCTATAAAAACGGAGCATCAATGAGGGGAACAATTTTAAATTCTACGCGTTAAATAGTTTGTACATCAAAACAGTCAGAGACTTGATCTTCTTTTCTTTCCTTCTCCTGTAATTTAATACGCTTAAACTACGTCACGATGATGCTCCCCAAAAGTTGCCGTGTTAAAGAAAAATTGAAAGGTTCGACTGTATGTCGACTTTACCAAACTTAACGATGTCGTGAAAAGAGAAAATTTTCCTCTGCCAACTGTAGACCAACAATTGACAGAGCTGGACAGAGCTGCGATTTTCAGTAAATAAGACTGCAGCAGTGGTTTTTATTAAATAAAACTTCACAAAGATTCACAAGAACTGACGATATTTTAACACCATTCGGAAGAATTTGTTTTACGCGCTTACCATTCGGAATTAGCAGCACCTCGGAGATATTCCATCATGAAATGACTCACATTGTGACAGGTATACCCGGAGTTATATTCAATATTGACGACGCCCTTGTGAGTGGAAAGAACCATCTGGAACACGATAGCAAACTAAGACCAGTTCTTAAAAACTTGAAGGCGGCAAGATTCACGTTAAATGAAAAATGTATTTTTCTGTCCGTAGCATAAAGTTTATTGGACACATTATTACGAAAGATGGCATTAAAATTGATCCAGAGAAAGTCAAAGCAATAATAGACTTCCCTGATCCAAAGGATGTATCCGAATTACAAAAACTACTAGGCATGATAAACTACATAGGAAAATTTGATCAGAATTTAGTCGATGTTACTAAATCTCTCATAGATTTACTGAAGAAAGTAAACACTTAGAAAGATCCACAAGCATTGGCACTCCAAACTCAGAAAAAGATATTAATCTCTGCCCCACTTCTAACGAATTATAAAGCCGATAATCCAACGAAGGTCTCAGTAGATTCAGCGTCATACAGCTTAGGTGGGGTTCTTCTGCAAAGGCGAGGGAATTAATAGAGAGCGGTGTTTTGTTCATCACGATCTCTAACGATGACCGAGCAAAGATAGGCTCAATTCGAAAAAGAGGCTTTAGTTGCAACCTGGTGCTGCGAGAAGTTTGCAGACTTCCTCGTCAGGTTACCGAAGTTTATTATAAAAACGGACCACAAACCATTGCTGGTACTTCTAAAAAAAGAAATGTCTGAATGAATTACCTAGCATCCAGCGGTTTCGAATGAGACTAGTGACGTTCCCTTACGATATCATTTACATACCAGAAAAAGAACTACTAACAGCTGACACTTTATCTCGGGATCGTACTAATAAGCCAACTAGTCAGAAGATGCAGAAAGAATCTGAAACAGATTCGTTTGTTAATTTGATAATTACTAATATATCGATAAGTCATCAATTTCTGGAAGAAATTAGAATAAAACAGTTATCAGACAGTATCTGTAAGCGGGGCATAAAATTTTGTAAAGTAGACCACTGGCCAATGTTCGTAAGGAAAGATCCCGAACTGAAATTATATTGATTTGTACGCCACGACTTATCAGTTTAAAGAGGATTTTTGTTGCACCAGACCAGACTCGCCATTCCAGCATAATTACAAAAGGAAGTATTAAACCGTTTACATGAAGGACATCAGGGCATTGTTAAGTGTCGAGCACTAGCTAGAGATATAGTATGGTGGCCAGGCCTATCAAAGTAAATATCAAAGAAGGTATAAGAACGAACCATATGTGAAAGAGATAGAAGGTATCTAACAGAGCCACTCCAACCCACAAAGTTACCAGACCACCCATGGCAAAAAGTCGCCATGGATTTATTTGAACGGAAGGGACATCAGTATCTTTTAATTGTTGACAATTTCTCTCACCCCTGAGACAGACCATCTCTGTCAAAGTGGTTGAACACTGCAAGTTCATATTTTCAAGACAAGGTATCCCAGAAATAGTAGTATCTGATAATGACCCTCAATTCAGCTCAAATGATTTTTTTTTTAATTTTCTCTGAAAGTTATGGTTTCAGTCACTTCACTAGCAGTCCACATTATCCACAAGGAATTAGAGATGAACGGGCAGTTCAAACGGTTAAGAATTTTAAAAATGACCACTCCCTTGAAACATGGCAGAATTGTTAATGAATATGACTCGGATCCCAGCAATTTCCAGTTTATTCTCCAAAGGTTTTTCTAGGCGGACATCTTACAAAAACTTTAAAAGAACTAATAACAGCATTCAAGCTAGACAAAAGAGGGATTTTGATCTAAGACATCGAACAAAGGTTCGCTCTAACTGAATGACGACTTGTATATAAAAACTTCACCAGCAGCCGTTGTAAAATCTGCTTCAACAAAATCTGTTCTAATTAAGACAAACAGTGGAATTCAACGACGCAATAGTTTTCACCTAAGGCGAAGGAGTGAACAGCTGTCTTGAACAAAATTTACCAACCCACAAACTTACAATACACTGTATTATCAATCAAGACATGTTTCGGAAAAACCGAGTCCAGTTGAATTGTCAGGGGACCAACACGAAACCCAAATAACTGAAAGTGAAAAGCTGATTTCCAATGGACCCAGGCCGTCAGTTTATACCAGATATGGTGGCAACGTTTGACCTCCTGATAGACTTTCATATTGAAAGTACTTTTAAAAACAAATTGGGGGATGTGAAGTAATCCACGGTTACCTCCCTTGTCAAGAAATGACATCTGGCTTCGCTATAAAAACTGAGCATCAATGAGGATAGATTTCTAATTCCGATCCATTTATACATTACACCACTGCTTCCATATTCGTTACTGTCTTTGTAATATTTTGTTAATGTTGTTAAGCACAAATATTTAACGATGAAATATGTGAATTTCCAATAGTATTTTATAGTCGTGTAACTCGCAAGGAGCTTATTCAATGAGTAACTTAAGATTTATGATTCATAAGAAAATTCAAAAATGGAAAACCGTAAATTTGTCTATGGGTTTTGCAAGTAAAATTTATGCAACAGGCTATATTTACGTATTAATATATTTTCCATTATAATAAAAATTAATTCATCAACATATTAGTTTCAGTTCATGAAATAATTTTCTTAATATTATTTTTAGAATTACATTTATCGTATACTTTCTTTAAATGTAAACATGGTGATATTTTTCTGTTAGCTTACAATTGAATTTTGACAAGACAAATGTAAATTCTCTCTATACAAACACAATGAATTTAAAATTAAAAAAAAAACTTTATTAACAAAAACATTACTTATATATAGTGAGCTGTAACATTTGCATTAAAAGTAAATAACACAGATGGAATATTTATTAAAATAAGCTTTATAAAATTATGCAAATTAAATTATGAGGCTAATGTAAGTCTATAAAAACATTTAGATAAAAATATAAACAAGTAACGAAGATTGAAAAAGATAAGGAATAGAATGAGAAGACAAAGTCAAAGAGGCATGAGATAATAAATAAACCTTTTTGTCAACACAAGTGAAATTGTCACAAAGTAAATTAATGGAAAATATTTTTCAAACAAATCAGATACGTTTATGAGAACCAGTTTGTATACTCCATATTTGGGGTTACGTAAATTTCTCAAATATCGACACATTTTGTAAATTGATTGGTCACCCTAAGTTTGCTTCCTCTAACTGACAGTATGTTAAATCGTTACACAGTTTGGCGCACCTTATCCATACTTATACACAAACTATTCATCAGCCCACTCGATTCTAACATTACGGCATCAATTTCAAAACGAAGTTCTTCATATATATTTATTCCAATTCAACTTTCATTCAAAATTATTCAAACTGTGATGAATTATTGAACTTTTTTTTTCTATGTTTCTTTAATACATTTCTACTCCGAAGAGCATTATTAAAGTTATGATCTTTTTGTCAAGAAATTTGATTAAAAGGACTTTTTTCAATACCGTTTACTTTGTCGAACTTATTCCTTATGATTATTATTATCGGTTTTCCATCTTATCACTTCACTCGATATTGTTCTTCAGTTTTACTTGGGGTTAATTTAACGATTACCATAACCTCACCTTTTTCTACCTCAATCAAAATAAACGCCCGGGAGCCACAAAATACAGTGTCGAGTAAATGTTTTAAGCAATGAGTGTCAGGTGCATTAAAAAATATATATAACTTCAAACTAGTATTCTAGATATATTGGACACGTGTTGCTCGTACGCAGGTTCGTGGCAAAGAGGTTGAATTTAACGTCTTTTGATGTGATGTCCCTATTTCCGACAGGAATATTTTTTGTTGCATGCTGGGAGTATTTTATTATTTTTAATTTTTATTTAATTTATATTATACAATGATTTTTTTTGCTATTATTTTATATTTATTTATTTATAATTGTCATTATTATTATTATTATTTTAATTTATGTATTCATAACAATAATGTCCCTACAAAGGAACTGTGTTCCTGATCAATCCAAATTCGTAAATAATTATATTAGATATGCTGCAACATGCCTAACAAGAAGACTCACGTTACATCTCTCTGACCATACCTCAATTAGGTTTCCTTTAAATAGACATAGAAACCTACCAACCTTTATCTGTGACGAGCTCGTTGATAATAAAGTAACATTATTAATAAAAAAAGAAAAATCCAACACGCAATAATATCAACTATGAACACGGACACAATATGCTGACCGTGTTTGGAAAATAAAACATTCCTATAATTCTAGATACATACATAAAACAATCCATACATTCAGTTAAAGGTAAAAATAAAATTAATCCTTGATCATGGCTAAAAGTATAGCTGAAAGCGCTCGGACATACAAAACATTTAGACAATTTCTATATAATTTACGTTCAGAAAAGAGAAGAATTATGAGACAAATTAAATAAAAACTTCACCGCAATACCTTGTCAGGCGTTTTTAATGAAATTTGTATAAAAGAGGGGTCGCTACCCAAATATACAATTATATATATGTAGTCATCTACAGACAGACTGTTTCGCTGTATCACAGCCCATCAGTGTGGCTAGACGCCCGTTTGTCTTTAGTTAGGATCGAAACCCGGCTGAATTGGCATCAGTCGGAGATTCTACCACTAAGCCGGCGGACTGAAAGGTCTCAATTCGCTTTACCGAAGAGTCTTGCTATATTAACCGTAATAGTCACTGTTTCCAAACCCACACTTCCTCCCCGAGAGAGCTCAATCGAAATAAATTTTTCAGGAGCATATATATATATATATATATATATATATATATATATATATATGCGTGTGTGTGTCTGTGTGCGTGCGTGTGTGTAATGTCAACCTTTATTTATACTACACATCCTGATAATATGCACGTCTAAACTTTAAAATGTTCTTTTATGCCTGTACAACAACCTAATTCAGTAACTATCTACCTTAAATCGTTGCTGTGAACAATAGTATAAAAATATCAGTTGCGCTCTGAGATACAGTAAGACAGTGTGTATATCGGCTAGGCTGCAAAACGCCATGAATAATCAGAGTTTAAATGGGACAAGATAATAGGTGCCAAGTAATAAGAAGATTCGATTTCAGAAGGTGTGGACATACTTGGCATCGTTCGATTTATAGTTTTACCTGTGAATCAGGAACACTTAACTGGAGACATAAACCCAACCATGGACAGCACAGTGGCCGGCCCTCTGTGTCTTAATGATAGAAGATGAATTGGGACTGCGAAAGATGCATTAGAAAAGATAAGAAAAGTATTAAGGAACAGGAAAATTTCGTTAGAGACAAAGAAAAGAGTACTGAACTGTTATATGATATAAGTCCTTTTATATAGCATTGACTGTTCGACTATCTCTGCAAAGATGAAAAGGAAACATGAGAGGATAGAAATATAGTTCTGTAGAAGAATGCTGAGAATACCATGGATTGAAAATGAAGAAGCGGCGAAGTTTTGACGGTAAGAGAAAAACAGCATATAGCCTACATAACGAAGTTGTGTAAATGGGTGTCAGAACAGGGAAAACGTACTAACAGCTACAAAGGACAGTAAAGTCATTATCCCCAACGCCCGGAAGATATATGCAAGGTAGCGTCTGGCTAGAATTATCTGCCGAAACAGATACGTGACACTGGCTCAAATCGCACCGACATGTAATTCAATAAATATCAAACGCATGTTCAGCGTTGTTTAGCTTCGCTGTGATATGAAAACAAGATCTAAAAGCGTGACAGAACACCTCGTCTGAGTTCGTAATACCGCTAATTTGAAGCTGGGGAACTGGCAACGTGTAGTATGGTCCAATGCAGCACGGTTTCAGGTGTTTCAGGCTGATGGCAGCGCAAGCGTCATGATGCCACGGACCACAGCCGTCAAGAAAGTCACGTGCACACTAGTAATGGTTGCATAATGGTGTGAAGTTTTGTTTGAAGAACATTTTGAGGACTTCCGACGAATGGTGGGGCCACTACGTTCGCCCAGTACAGGACGTGGTAAAGAGGACCATTTGTCAGCAATATATCAAGGAGCCATAAACATTTCTCGATATGACATGGATTAATATAATCTCCAAGGATCTTGTGGGTTTTAACTTTCCTCTTTCACGTTTACTAATTTACATTTCACTAATATCCGTGGGAAAGCTATTAATCTTCTTCTTCTCCTTCCAGCTATGGGTAAAGAGCAGGACAGACTAGGTTCTATAGCTTTGGATGGCAACTTGTCTACCTCATAAAGAAATGGCAACCTACTGCGGGAAAAAAAAATATGCCTCGTCAGTCATGTATCGAAATAGACATGATCGCCTAAGCGTGTATCACGCATGGTACATAACTGACTTTTACATTTAATAGAGGGCAATGTCCTGGTATTCTTCCACCTTTACACTTTATTTTATTTTCCATCTCTGCTCCGCTGACAAAGTCACGCCTATATTCTATCATGTTCTTTTTTCATGTTATCCCCCGATCACATTTGGCATTTTTTTCGCTGGATTGATTTAGCTGAGAGATTCTTTTGTCAAAATCCAGAATTTTATTTCTTAACTTAACTTGCACAACAGCATCAAGTATAATGTGATAACATTCATTTCCTACGTTATTTGTACAATTTATAGCGTGTATTCGTTCCTGTTCTGTAGCGCTTTATTTTGCATCCCTACCGAGCCAGCCTGTTCTTTTCGGTGCAATAACGCATGGTGCGTATTTTCTTGACTTGAAAGATTTCATTCTCCTTTATAGGTGTCCTCTGCATAACCATATCTATGAGTGTTTTATCTGCAATATTTGCTTTCTTTTCTAATACTCTTTCTCCACTACATCAGTATTATCTTCATGTGTCTGTATGTTCAAACGAAGCGCCTATAGTATATTGACGTTGATTAAATGAGAGCAATGCTTTTCACATTTCCAGCACTTCCCTCAGTATCAGTACATATCCCAACATCGCTGTGGCAGTTTCATTTTTTTCTAAAGATTTTAATTCGTCTTATATCATTTCTTGCGTTTTCATCACTGTTCCAAGTGCGCCAACTATCATGTTTCATATTTCCCGGGCAAAGTCCTAGTATGTTTTATTTACGTTTTGCGTTCCGATGACAGATCCTCATTTCATTATTTGAGACTATCAAATTCAGTATGTTATCACTTGAAGCAGTTTCCATAAGAGAAGTGATATTCCAAGCTTTGTTTCAAGGAGTTGTTAGACATTTAAACATGTCTGTTATCCGTTTTTGCCTTTATCTTAATCTCCTATCCGTGTCTGCTAAACGTACGTAAGTGCACACAGTCACGCAGTCTTAGTTAATGTTATTTAATCCATTTTATAAAGAGTAAATAAGGCCGTGTGCAATTTTAAACAACCGCTTCTTGTATGGACATTACCAAATAACAAACGCTTTGCTTACTTTCGTTCAACGGCCGTGGAGGTGGTATTCAAACATCAAACAGACTGAGTTATATGATCGGACGACTGCAAAACTCTCCGATTTGTAATAAATTCCTTCACGTCAATGAAATAAAATCTGCAAGGGAAGCGGACAAAACCTCCCGAAGGAAGTGACATTTATTATTCTTTCTAAGCATGCGCAGTACAGCTAGCATTTGAACTAGTTTGGTTTCTAATAGTACTAGTCTGTCATAAACCAATTACAGTAAGACAGTGATAGATAGATAGATAGATAGATAGATAGATAGATAGATAGATAATGAACAAACTTAGATAGATAGATAGATAGATAGATAGATAGATAGATAGATAGATAGATAGATAGATAGATTTTGGGGCGTCGGTCCGAAGGAAACAGAGCTTTGGAACCTGCGATTTGCCAGCTATCTTTTTTCATTGAGTTATTGACCAAATAATTTTGCTATCGTTTCAAAGCACAAAAGCAAAGACAGAGACCTAAAAATGAATATAACAAAAAGAGGGACTAAAGAACTCAGCTTAAGGATTACGCCAGTTGTGCAAACACGTAAATGCTGGAGAAAATAAACGTCCAAAAGTAGATTTATCTAAAGGTATCACTAGTCTATTTGGAATACAGCCACAACTAAATAATTATTTTAATCATTTCACCCCAAGAACGGCAATAAAACCACTGAGACGCAAAGAGTTACTGGGTGTTAGAGAATATAAGGAAAAAATACTATTAAAGAGAAAGAACAATAAAAAAACAAGAATTAAGAAGACAGAACGATTGACATTGCATTTAAAAATTCAGAGACAATGACATAGGAAACAGAACTCAGAAAGTCCCAAAATGAACAAAGTTTAGAATGCAAACCAGTCGTGATCTGAATGACACACTTTACGGTTTCATGGCGATGTTACCGAATGTTCATTTAGCAGATGGCCAATTACCAGGGATTGGCTTGCATACAGCAATTATAGATAGTTATTGCTTTGTTTACTTTGTTGGTTATTTAGTAAACTACCTTATAAGATCTTGTTCAATCCTGCCCTCGGTTCGAGATACTTCTACCAGCGATGTTACAGGAGACGATACTCGTTCATGAAATCAGTATAAGCGACAAAATCTGTTATGTGGAATGGCAAAAAAGAAAGGAACATAAGATTTCAATCATTAGTCAATAAAATAATGTTTCAGAATACAATGTTGGCCCCAGTGGAATGGTAAAAAATTCTTCACAAATCCTGATGATACATTTTTCTCTGAGATGAAAGTCTTAGCGTGAGTCCAACATTTCCTAGACTCTATACTATGTTACATAGCCTCTGTTATTCCGGTAAAAGGAAGAACTCCTCCTTATCAGCTAAACGTGTATAATTTTGGCCCTTCAGTTGACCTCAATAAGCAAATGTGTGTGAACGTGTGCATGTATTTGCCTACGAGCTTAGAATTATATATATATATATATATATATATATATATATATATATATATATATATTACATTACAGGAGTTGTTCAGTCTTTTGCCCTCATTCTTTTGTGGTACTTATATTGCTTCTCCACTACCATTTTCTATTTTATATCACCGACAAAAATATACCCACGTTCACTTTCATGCAGATTGTACGCATAAAATGACCGTAGAATATATCGGCTGAAAAATTCTGTTAACACCGAAAGGTTAGCAAAGGTGCCTTGGACAGGAATAATGATCAACAGACATGTCTTGCTAATGAGTAACGAATTCGATCCGTAATGGATTTCACATTCATTTAACCCTGAATCGGCGGGTATGATCAACTGATGTTCCATAGGAGATCAGTGGATATCATTAATAAATGTTTCGTTGCATATCAGTAGAAATCATGAATTGATATTTCATTGGGTATCAGTAGATATCATTAGTTAATGTTTCATTGAAGATAAGTCGATATCATCAATTGATGATTTAAACTTTTATCAATGATACAGGCATCATTCATTAATCGAGTTAAAATGATTAATTGGCAACTGTAAGATTCATAGGGTTACTATTTATTAAGATTCATGATGTTGCATTTTCTAGAGTCTTTGCCTGCAAATAAAGCTGGACGAACAAGTAAAAGATATTGCTATGTCTCTATGCATACTTCTCAAAGAGAAAAGAGGCGAAAAATGATGACAACTTAGTGAAAACGACGCACAATTCCATTGCCAATGGAACGCTTCAAGGGTATCACAATGTTAAAAAGTATTAACTTTACGAACCTAAAATGTTTTATTTTTATTTTTATTGATATTTCTCTATTCTAAGAGAATTAAAATATCAGTTTTATCGTTTTTCATATATAATTAAAGCGAAAATAAACCTAAAAAACTGCCATTTAAATATTTTTCTAATTTTATGCGCAACTTTTAAGAGTTAAATATATATTTGTTACGTATAGTTCGTTTGACACTAGGCTAATTTCTTTTAGAAGTACGATTTAGAAAGACTGAGACACGCTTCTCAGTAGGTAATGTTACATGCCTGCTTGAATTTAGAATCAGTATTTGAGACTTTTATCACCAGCTTGGCTCAGACACCAAAAGGAACATTCAGTTATATATATATATATATATATATATATATAAGTATATGTAAATTATTATTTGTGTGTGTGCGATTGAATTAAATTCTGGGTATAAGCGTCGCGCGCGTGCTTAGATTGAGTTTTAGAAAAGTAAAAACATTAATTATTTTCATGAAGGAGTTGTCGCTGTTATTCACAAATGTTATGCCCACGGAAAATAGGTTGTTAAATATAGATGTATGTTGTTAAATATAGATGTATTTTTTTAAAATTATACTTGTAAAATCAAACGCCATTTTGGTATCCCATATATGTATCCGCACACATGTTAAAAGGCAGGCACATACGCAGCAATTGAACTTCACTAACTCCAGAAATTCTGACATTATCTTCGACAAATCAAAGATTACTCCATTTTCGTAAATGACATGCCATCATATAAACCAATCAACGATATCGAAAGTCAACAATGACATTCTCCGAATTAAACTCTTCTTCACTTTAGTCTATCTCTCTCTCTCCGTTTTTATCTGCCTGTCTCTCTCTCTCTCTCTCTCTCTCTCTCTCTCTCTTTCTTTTGCTCTTTTTCTTTTCAGTGATGACGCAGTCATACTTTTGATTGCCTCAAAACTTAGTTACCTGGTGACTTAGTTCACCCAGACAGACATCTCGTCGCCCTCCTGATGAAAACTGTATTTCAAAGTCGAATTTGTCTCGCCTATTTCAAGCGATATTATTTAGGCTACGTGCGTTTTATTTTGAAGAGGCTGGCTCACACAACTGTCAAAAGGCAACACCATTTCATTCAGCGTACATCTATATCTAGCGAACCATAAATACATGTGCTGAAATGTTCTCGGCCCAGCTCACGTTCCAAAATCTGAACAAGTAAGCAAAGATCCCATTTTATCAGAAAGGCTTTCCGTTGGAGGTGTAGCGCGTGAAAATATGTTTGAAAAATTATACAATGAAATATAAAAGCATTCAATAAATATAATCAGTGTATTTTTTTTAAAAAAATGCGTACACTTATTAAATTATAAAAATGAAGAATACTCAGGAAACAATAAAAATATGGTTAAACAGATGAAAGTGCCATTTTTAAGAAGAAAAATAATTGATGCATATATAATTTTTCAAAAAAGGCAATAAAGCCACTATGACGCAAGGGGTTACTGAGTATGAGAGAATATGAGGAAAAAACTATTTTTAAGAACAGGGCACAATAAAATAAGAGTAATTAAGAAGACAGAAGATAACAATTGACATAACATTTAAATTTTTGAAGATCAGAACTGACATTCTAGGTTAGTTCTGATCTTCAAAATTTAAATACAAGAAACCGGAAGAGAGTTCCACAAGAGATAAGTGCGATAGCCGAAACTATTAGTCGTAATTGTTCTAGTGAGACAAGCTTACTAACCATAACGCCTAGGTAAGGTCCCCTACTTCAGATATGTGATTGCCATGACCTGTAACAAAAGATATAACCTCAAAAAAAAAAAAAAAAAAGGTAGTGTATAATTATTGAGTGATCTTAATCCATTGTTGGAAATAGCGCTACATTGAACACAGATCAGGAAAGAATCACATACGAAATTTAAAACATTGTCAAAATAAAAACTAAAAGGAATTGGCTTTAAGAATTTTGGAAAAACTGAAAACGTAATAAACAAGGTGGATTGAACATCAAAAAGAATTTTTAAATGTGTTGCGGGTGTTTTTCAAGATATTGGCAATCATGGCTCTCTACAATTTCCTATATTTTGTAGCTCTTAATAAATTTTATCTTTTTGTTATCTCTCCTAAAATTTGTTACGCTATATATTTACTCAAACTCTCTAGTGATGGAGTTTAGCGGAGACTAAACAAAGTGTTACGAAATATGAAAGAGTGCTGAAGTCTTTTTAATATCACTTCTGTGATATGGTTTCTGTTATTTGCAATGCCACTTTTATTGTGAAAATATTGACTTTCAAAATTAAGCTGATAGATTACAATCGTCACCTTGGGATGTAAAAAATATTCACTGGTAATTCCGTATGTTAGTGCAATGAGCGTGTTAAATAAGAACAAAAGGATGAAATATTAAATTATAACCAGGTAATCTGAATTCATTTTTAAATTGCGAAGTTGAGACAGTGGCGTATTCTACGCCAGTACCATTGGTCATTGGTCAGTTTTCAAGCCGGAATAAAAACCAAGAATTGGAATGCTGATTTTTCAAGGGGAAAATTCAAATGTCCTTTCCCTGTAGCACAAGCACGCATTTGGCATCGAGCTGACTACGCACAACAAATATCTCGGCTTTTAATAACGCAATAATTGTTTTGATTCACACAAAAATTTCGGGCCGGCAAAAACATTTTCGATATAACAGTCGATTTTGAAAGGTTATTGTTAAGCATAAACGAATAAAAATTCGATTTTTACACGAGCATATTGCTCTTTTTGTTTTCCATTTTCTCCGTTCAAGTAATATTTTCAGAAGTCTATTTTGAATATTTTCCTGAGACGTTTCTCTCGTCTTTAATATTTTTTTAAATTAATAAATTAAAATGTATTTAATTTTAATTATATTTAAATTGAAGAATTATTAAATTACGCTTTTAGATTATTTTTCAGTATTGCACTTAGCGTTCTTTTAATTTTTGCCATAAGTGAAAATTTGTTTGAATTATGTAGTGAGATATCTCTTAAGTGTATTTTGTAAAGATTCCATGATTAGGAAAACAGATTTTCTATTCACAAATGATGCAATTGCTAAAGCTGTAGGTCAAGAAGTATATATTTGTTCATTCCAATGCTTCTAATTCATTCTGATATTATTTTACAATAATAATAATGATAATAACATCATCGTGGGTGCGTATATGGGATCGCTGCTTGGAATAGCTCATGTGCTGAAGAAAGTCTTATTTCCTTAATTTGCGAATAAATGTCTGAGTCGAAGAATCAAAGAATAATAACAATATCCAAGAAAGAATAAACTAGAGACGATTAAACGCGTGGCAGAGGTTTTCCAATTCTGACGCATAACGAATTCAAAATCGACATAAGTTTGGACAGTATATGTATTGGAAGATATATCAATATTATAAAGTATTATGTGTTATGAGCATCACTCTGAACCAATTATAAAAGGGTATAAAGTTACTATTCTATGAGACCTTATCATTCATGCAGCATTCTTGCTTCCAGTATGTCTTGTGATTGCTACATTCCCCAAACCCTCTTTCATCATTAAGTGTCCTATAAATGTAAACACTTTCTGATTCGAGGTATAAACGTCTTTTTTTGTTTACATTTTCCTTAAAACTTCCTCGTTACTCTCGTCTTCCGTCCATGATATTCTCAGCATCCTTCTGTAGGACTACATCTCTGTTGCCACATAGGAGAACCGTTATTACAAAACAGTTCAGCACTCTTTTTTTTTCTCGGGAAGTTTTCGTGTTTCTTAATACTTTGTAGTAATAAGGAGAAAGAGTAAAGAGTTATCAGGAGGACAATAGATAGCGATTGACATTGCATTTAAATTTTTGCAGATTGAAATTAGCTGGAAATCATGGGACCGGGAAGGAATTCCACAAGATAAGAAATTGTTAGCATAGACGTTGCGGCTACATCTTGCGAACTCAACAGTAAATTAATGAGATCTCACTGCCAGTCTAGTATTGAGCTTAATTTCATATAGTGTAGGTACCAAAGGGAAAGCTTGTCCAAAGAATTACTATGAAAGTATTTATAAAAAAAAGGCACAGAAAGGCAACCTTCTGGCTATGAGCAATTGACTGAAGCCGAACCGCCAGATCAGGACCAATAATATTGCTGATGCTTCTTTGGATCTTATCAAGGAGTTCCAATAAATATCAGGGGCACCGGACGACATATGGCAGCAATATTTCAAGAATGGCCAAATGGTAGACTTATAGATGTGCAAGATAGATTCCGGAGAGAAAAACTGCCTCGCCCGACACAGTGAACTGACTTTCTTGGCAGCTGATCTAGCAATGAATTCAATATAGTCTTTCTACTTCATGTCATCTGAGAACGTTAGCTCTAGAAGGTGCAGCGAGTCACTTTCCTGGAAGAGAGCATCAGCGATAATGATGGAAGTCAGAGAGAGAGAGAGAGAGGAGTCTTTCAAATGATTAATGGAGAGAAGTTTAGTTTTGGAGGCGTTAAATTGAGAAACCATTTTTTTGCCTCAGTCGGTCTTGACATCGGCTGCTTATCTAAAATATCAGCCTTATAGCATCATTACATCCTTTATCAACGTGAAAGCCAAATTGGATCGTGAGGAGGCGACCTTTATAAAAAGATTAGAGTATTATTAGTGCTTTTACTATAATGAATCCAATTGAGATATCTCTGTATGTGTGAAAGTCTTGATGACTAACTTTTCGTTTTCATAGTGAATTAATAAAATCGAGAATGTTGTTATTGAATGTGGGCAGAAGATAAGTAGTTTTTAAAGGATCAGCTTCGATGTCAAGTGATGCTTTATTATTCTTTATTTTTTTATAGCTTTCTTAACTTAAAATTAAGTCTATTGGTTACTGTTTATGCATGGAAAATCTTTGTAATCTATCTACTATCTATATTTCTCATGTTGTCTGTCTGTGTGTCTGTCGTGAGCGTTGTTACCTCGCCCAGGCCGCATTTCTCACCCGATTTCGATGCGGTTTTCAACACAAGTTTGCAAATGGCTGCCGTAAGGACATGACGGAGCCCGATTTTTGAGTTCGAATCAGGTTCGAAAAAATCGATAATCGAAAAATCGATAATCGAAAAATTCTGCTTACAGAAGGAATGATCGCATTTCAACCAAATTTGACACCCTCTTAGAGTCTACCATTAGAAGTGTTGTCCAGAAGTTTCATGACCACGGACCCCTAAACAGCGCGGAAAATCGATAAAACCCAAAAAACCGATACGGCCAGATTGCGTCTGAACCGCATGTCGGTTTTAGCGAAACCGAGCGGATTTATGAAGAGGCCATTGGGAGTCATCACGTGAAGTTTCAACCTGAGCACCCCCCAAACAGAGTGCAAATCGACAATCGGTCAACCCTTAAAAATGTTTTTTTTCCGGTTTTTTAAAGCTGATCGTATTGTGTTTATTTTGTTTAGTTCTTTTTTCGTAACAGATTTAATGTTTACTATAGAGCTTAGAAAAAGTTGGCAATGTGATATAGGCAAGAAGTAAGGCATGTAACAACATCAGCACGGCAAAGGGCACTCCTCTAAAGGCAAGAAAGGGCAAAAATATTTTAAGTCAACTGATAGCGATTGCTGTATTAGTCGTACTATTTTTGAATCAAGCACGGGCAACGCCGGGCCATGCTGCTAGTAATTCAATAAATAGGGTGGCCACTGAAAAAATAAAGGGTTTGAAATAGCCATAACTTGTCCATTTTCAATCTTTTTCTTTTTCTTTTTTGTTTTTGCAGGTTATAGAGGATCCCTTGGAAATTAAAATGACTATGTGGCAACGAATAAAACTCATTGAATTTTTTTTCTATTCTAACGAAAGATCAATTATTCAAATTCAGAGAAAATACCGGCAAAATTTTAATGTTATCTTCTAACGATAACATGATTCGGAACATAATCACCCGCTTTGAAAGAACTGGATCAGTCAGCGATCTTCCGGGAAGAGGTCCTACACGCACTGTGCGCAGTGACTCAGCGCTGGAAGCTGTATGGAAGAGTGTCCTTGAGGATCCATCAGCTTCTACTCGTCGTCGCTCTGCTCAACTACGCATCGCCAGAACATCGTTTCTGAAGATTCTGTAACTGGATTTAAAAAATGTTTCCATACAAGTTTCAAACGGTTCAAACTTTACTACCCCAAGACACTCATGTGTTTGTAAAAGTTATTCTTGTTTTATATCATTCAGTCTTTCTGTGGCCACCCTGTATATTAGTATATGTTCTATTCTGCAGTTATTTTTTCGTTTACTGCCATCAGGGTTCAAATGTGACTTAAAGTGATTTTAGAGGCCAACATTTCCTCTAGTCGGTTTCGATGTTATGATATTATTGAGATTTTTCGCTTTTCTCGACATTTCAACACATTATCTATGTTTGGCTTCATTAATTTCGTTTCCAATTTTACAGATATATTGGTTTCTCAGAGCATTAACCTTTTTTTTTTCTTTTCTTTAATATTTTCCCTTCCGTTTTCATCCATATCTCTTTCTTTCTTGCATCAATCATTTCAGCTCTTTTTCCACCTAGATATTCTTGGAATGGCCTCACGTTCTTCAGCTAACGAAGATATGATTATATTATTTGATTCCACTATGTTGTTTTGATCAAGGTTTAGAGACGTCAGTGTGGATTCTAGATTATCGTAGAATTCTGCTCTTACATAAATGAAACACAAAATGGTATGAATGAAACGCGGAAAAACTTCCGAGACTCTGAGATTCAAAACCCTCCAATCCAGGCGACGGGGTCAGATTGAGTTGAAAAATAAAAAATATATGCTTCATAATGAATTTCACTTTTCCAGCATATTAACGAATAGAACTAAGAAATTAAAAAAAGGTAAGTATAGAGTAGCGAGTGGTTTGCGGTTCCGTCGGTGGGAAAAGAATTTGATGCAACTCATGCACGTCACAATCATCAGGCACAAATAAATTAATGACGATGCGTACATGAGTCGCATGAAATGTTGAGGAACAAATGTATATTTGTTTGTAGTAGAGATTTTAGGTGTGTTATTTTATATAGAGCATTGCTCTATTATACATCCACACACCATTATTATATATATATATATATATATATATATATATATATATATATATATATATATATATATATATATATATATATATATATATATATATATATATATATATATATATATATAGTCGACTCTCCAGTCGAATTCGACGTATGAGGGTCAAGCAGATCAGTTCCCAGGAAACCGACAGCCCGACCACAGCACATGAGATTTGATTATAGTGGTGTACGTTTCGTGCAGGAGCAGCCACACTTTTTGAAGGGCCGAATTCAGAATTCACGTGCCACAAGGTCCCCAAACGACCCTCCGCAGGTTTTGAATTCAGAGTTGTCCTTCTCCTAGACCAGTTGTCATCCAAGGCTATAGAACCCAGTTGAGGGAGAAGAAGAGGATTTACACCTTTCTCAAGGGTCTTAGCAGGTAAGTAAATGGATTTAACTGAATTGAACTCGGCTATATATATATATATATATATATATATATATATATATATATATATATATATATACCGTTTATAACGTGTATTTATGCTTAAATCTAAGCATTCAAATATTATATATGTAGCCATGTTTATTAAATTCTCAGTTCGGTTCTTGGACTGTAATCTGGAATCGACAAACCGTGTTCAAAGTCCGGGCTACCCTGTTGCGTTCACTTTCAAACAAATGCATAAATTCATGTATTTTCCTCACAAATGTGAATTAGATAGCAGTGTAGACTGGGATCTCTAGCCCTGGTTGCCAGCCAGTCTAATAGAATGACAACTCTGACTATCAAACCGCGGAGAAGGTAACAGAAATCCCCACTGCACTATCTTTTCCATAGCAATTTATAGATAATAAATATGAGGAATATATGGAGAGACATGATCGCTTGCGTTCTGAAAGGACATGGGATTAAAGAAATGGTTTAAATGCTGCACCTCAACGACCCCGGTTAGCTTTAATTATTTCTTACACGAAGCGTCAGGTTGATGAAACTGAATATTTTTTTCAATTTTTCACCGAAAATCTCTTTTACTGTAATCATTAGAAGAGAAAGCTGCTGAAAGTTTCTCAACCGAACTATTTCCCAAAATCTGAACAAAGATCACAATGTCTTTTTTTTTTTTAATTCCTTTTTTAGTCGGGCCGAGAAATTTTAACGTTTTTCCCTCGTTATGTTGCGTATTGAAAATCAGGAATCTCTTGTGAATATCTATGCAGATGATACAACGGTATACAGGTGCACCTCTAAAAATCTAAATGATCAGAGCCTGACAGCTGATGTTTCCTCTGGCCAAGCTCTAACAGCACATGGCAGGAGGAACTGGCTGATCAATACCTCAAAGACAAAATTTGTAACGTTCCATCATTATCAAGCACCTTCTGAATTCCCGACTATCGCAATGAGCGGATGTTCTCTCAATGAGGACCATGGCCTTGAACGCCTATAGGGACTTAAGCTCGCCTCAAATCTCAAGTGGAACTTGTATATACGATACATCGCTAAAGATACTGGAAAAATGATCGGGTCCCTGTAGCGCTCCAGTAATACCTGTCCCCTCCTGCTATTCTCTACCTTTACAAGAAAGTAGATCAGGCCGATATGTCAGGCTGCCATATCTGGGCTAGAACTGCCCGGACTTCCTTTTCCAGGATTGACAGAGTCCAAATGCATTTTTAACATTGCAACACTCATAGGCGAAACATTGAAATTCTGTTTAGCGTTATTTCCATGAAAACTGTTCAAACAAGCTACATTGCTTAGTTTCCTCAACACTGACTCTCTCAACTAAGACCCGCCTCGAAATGAACGAGAACCAGTCGATCTGAGGCCGCATCAAAGTCTAGCACATGATTAACTATTTATTTGTGTTTCTAAGAGAAAATATTTGTACATATTTGTGTGTTTGTTTTAAATATACTGTTTTGCTTTATTTTATTTTTTTTTATTTTTTTGATCGTCTTCACAATTTGGTTTTATTTACCTGACGCACCCTGTATATATGAAAACTTCATAGACATCAGGGAACCACTTTGATGCACCACAAACCTTACACTTTTCTTCATTTTAAGATACAACTTTTGTTTTGAACAATTAATTTAGCATTAATTATATTTCTTTTGCCAAGAGCCGCTTAAAAAATTACATTTCCATCTATGATTTCTTGTCTGATATATTTATTGTTTCTTTCTAAAGCTGATGCTTTAAAATGAACTTTCATTTTACTTTATAAATACTTTTGTATTTTATTTTCAAATATTTGTTTATTATTTAGTCGAATGGGGAATAACTTACTTCATTAGAAAGTTCGTCAACTTTCATTTGAAATGGTAAAAAGTAATTAGTAACGTATCAGTTAAGCAAGAATAATAAAAAAAACAACATCGGCGGAGACATTATATAAAATCGATGATTTGAATAGAGTTCTTTAAAAATTTACAAGAAATATTATTAAAAATATTGGTATGAAATCTGTCATAACGCAAATAATGTAGAAGAATATTTTATATAGTCGTGTGTGTTTGACGAGAGTAGGTTTTTGCATGAAGAAAAAATATGTATAAATATATGAAGGCAATAAACAAAGGTAGGCAAAAGTATTGGATACATGTTATTTTCTGTTATAACTCTAGTTTATGTTCACCATTTTGCCTGATATTTGGTAAGTAATATCTCGTAAAGTTGTTTTAGTTGCACGTGGAAGGAAAATGAAAAACTCATGGTTGAATCCATTTTTTTTATCAAAGTTCAAAATTACCTATATATATATATATATATATATATATGCAGGATGCGATGGATAAATTGACGCCTAAATTACGCAAAATTGAGGATAATACTGATATCTCATTTTAACCAAAATTACACAAAATGTCTTGAAATACTAAAGAGTAAATTTATTCAATTATATCGCCATTGGCTTCAATCACGTCCTCCAGATGACTTCGGAATCTCCTGCATCTCTTCTAGGTGGTCTTGTTTAAGTTGGTGAATGCTGACATAATCTTGTTCATCTTTGGTATTTATTAAGCCTCTCGCTCAACTGCGCCCCACACATTATAATCTGGGGAGTTAGGTGGCCAGATGTAAGGAGTGATGTCTTTGTAGAAATTGTCTGGCAGCCAGGAGTGGGATCTCTCGCTTGTGTGGTATGGCGCAGAGTCCTGTTGCCAGACATTGGCTTTCCAGCAGCCACTTTCTTGATTCAGGGTATCCCTACCACCTCAAGGCACTTGACGTAGGCCTCTTTGGTAGTTCTTTTCTTATCAGAACGATCAGATTGAGTTTTCCAAGCTGCCGCACCTTCGTAATCACCATTAGACTCATGCAACTCTTTCTGAAACCTTTGCACTCTCTTCGGATTCACACACAAACACTCGGAAATGTTCGCAGTCCGGTGCAATTGGCAAAAACAGTACAGCATGCCGTTTCCAAATTTCTGGCGGAGTGAATTGCGTTATGGTTCACTTTTTCTCACGGACGGTGCCCAACTGACCCTACTATACTGTGCAGTCGACAAATTAAAAATACAAAATGGCGACAATTTGCTCACTAAACTTTGAGTTATATTCGGTTCGTGCGTACTATTCAAATTGCTTGAAATGTTTAGTTCACACTACGGGTAAGATCACTCTGAAAGAAATGAGTTCCTTTCTTTAGTCACCTATCCCATCGCTTTCCATGTTATGATAAGTTAATTTTGTTTTAATCATTTCATCCCAACCAAAGCAATACTGCCATTAATAAGCTAGGCGTGTTTGGTGTGAAAAGGAATAAGAAGACTTTAGTGAGGCGAAGTGAAGAGAAATGTCAATAAAATAACAGAATTCACGAAGATAGAAGTTGCATTAAATTTTTAAAAGATTGTAGGTGGCAGGGAAACAAAATATCGGAATGGAGTTCCATAGGCAAGAAGTGCTAGAAAAGAAATTATTAGACTAGAACGAACGGTGGAATCTAGCTAGGTCAACAGTAAAACTGTGAGACCTAACTGCCAATGTAGTAGCACACTTAAATTTATGCAGTCGAGGCACCAAGGAGAAAAGTTGATCAGAACAATTGCTATGAAAATATCTGTAGAAAAGGCAAAGGGAAGTTACTGAAGTCGAGACGCCAGGCAAGGATTGATTATACTACAGACCCCTTGAATTTTGTCAAGAATCACGAGATGTACGACAGGAGCACAAGACAAGATATGGCAGCAATATTCCATGCACGGACGATCAGTAGATTTATAAATGTGCGAGATAGATTCTGACCAGAAAAATTGTCTGCCACAAAACCGTGAATCAACTTTCTTATCAATTGATTTAATATAATCACAACACTTCATGTCTATGGAAGATGTGAGCCCAAGTACTAAAGAGATGCTCGCCTGGAGGTTAGAATCAGCCATCCTGATGGCAGACAGAAAATTTTATCAATGGGGATTAACTGAAAGCAGTTTTGTTTTGGTATCGTTAAAATTACAAAGAGAAACAAGAAAATATTTTTTATACAGTTATTATATCGGAGCTGAATTATAAAAAAAAATAATATATTCATGGTATGTAATATACTTCAATTTCTGATTTGTACTTGTAAAATACTGTGTATCCTCGAGTGAAAAAGGAGCCCGCCGCTATTAATATTATCAATACAAGGATATTACTTTTTCTTTTAGTAAATAAACTTGACTTGCTACACAAAGTTTGAAAACTGTTTTTATTTATATTTGCTTTCATTGTTTTATTGCGTTTATTTGATCGTATTTTATGCACATTTTCTTACATTACGTCAGCTTCAACTTTGCCATCGCAAATTGATGCTAAGTGAAAATTCTGAACCACGGTTTGGTTTCGTTCATAGCCCAGAATCATACATTTAGACGGAAACGTAGCGAATGTCTCTTATGAATCCTTATAGAAACATACCACTTCCCGATGGTTCTGTAGCCGAAGGGTGTAAAGAGTCTAAAAGATGTTTTTATTCGCTGAAAGGATGAAAGATATTTTGTAGAAACCAAGACTGCGTCGCACGGAACAGTCGACGCCAGAGTTTATTCCAACATCAGAGAGAAGTGTCTGGATGCTTCAATGCTTTCGGTTTCAATATAATGCCTTTGAAGATCACGCATGCGCATATCAGTGTAAATTTCTATCGGAACGCATGCGCAACCATTTGGCATGAATGAAAGTGGCTGAATATATGAGTCAACCGAACTTTGACTGTATCACTACAGACACTTGCATTTGTTCAGACTGGGTGTATCTAAGCATTTTATATGTCTGTAATAACTGTTCGTATGCACAACTGTTTTGTCAGGTTTCTATATGCATATTGTTGTGTGATTGAGAGTCTTATAAGCTTGGTTGTTGTATAAAATAACTCTCTCTCTCTCTCCCTCACTGTCCTTTTCTCTCTCCCTCTTTCTCTCTGTCTGTCTGTCTGTCTGTCTCTCTCTCTCTCTCTCTCTTTATATATATCAGGATGGGGTAGTATAATGGAATCGACAAACCGAGTTCAAATTTCGGCTGCATTTGCTTGTGTTTATTTTGCACTAATAGCCTTGGGAATGAATGAATCCACTTCCCACTACATCTCGTCCTATTGTCAGTCATCTTTACAAACTATATGGATATTGATATCACATGATGACTGATTTCAGAAAAATGAAAATTTTTAAGCTATAATCGCTTAACCTTACAAAACAAGCATATGAAGCAGATATTACTACATTCAAATTTGTATATGGACAATGGGCAATATTTACACCCATTGAATCTACACATGCGTTCTCTTGTACTTAAAAAAAAACAAACGAACTATTTTTTTTAGATATATCTTCAGTCGAGCTTACATTAAGTCAAACAGCAGAATTATTTTCAGCATCTATTCAAAAAACAAAAATATATATATATAGTGGACTCTCCCGTCGTATTCGACGTGTGAGGGTCAGGCAGCTCAGTTCCTAGGAACCGACAGCCCAGACACCAGCAAATATGATTTGATTATAGTGGTGAAGGCTTTGTGCAGAACCAACCACACTTTTTGAAGGGACGAATACAGAGACCTGGTGCACTATGTGCTACAAGGTCCCCAAACAACCCTCTGCAGGTTTTGAGTTCAGAGTTGTCCATCCAAGGCTATAGAACCCAGACTGTCCGCCTATTTACCCATAGCTAGAGGGAGAAGAAGAGGATTAATACCTTTCCCAATTCGAACTCCGCTCTCTCAATCCGAGCCGCTATCCACTAATCCAGCGTTTCTATATATATATATATATATATATATATATATATATATATATATATATATATATAATACTTAAACGTTATTTATAGTTCATGCTCGTATTTGTGTAATTTTATAAAAAAAATTATACGCTCTCCGATATATTTTTCTAAAAATATTTCTCGAATATTCAAACCGCTAGGCGGAAATAAATACTGTTTAATAAATAAACGGGGCGTCTACTCAAATACGTGTATCCACTAAAAATAACTTTTATGCAATAAGAGTCTGTCGGATTAATAATAATAATATGCATCGAAACACGATCGCAATTGTGTAGCGATTTTTAACATGTTTTGAATTAATATCCTAAAATAAATAATTATATATATATGTGTGTGTGTGTGTGTGTGTACATATATATATCGTATATAAAGTGCTAGTGTTAATAAAACAGTGCTCAAGAGCTATTTATCATAATAATAATATATATATATATATATATATATATATATATATATATATATATATATATATATAGGTATTGTTATTAAGCAATAAAAAAAATAGTTTACAAATAAATTACTGGCTGTGAGAGGGGGGAATCGCGAGCAGATTTCTGTAAATAAATTGCTCAATGCTAAAAAAAATAGAACACCAATATTAAATAGATAAATAAAAATCCAATTACATTTTTTCGCTTTTTATTTATCTATTCATTACAGATATACATACACACGCACGCACACAGACACACACACACACACACACACATATAAGAATAGAGAGAGTAGGACGATGAAAGAAATTCAAGAGATAAAAAACAATAATAATAATGATACTAAAAATAATATTTATTGTATATTATTTGACCTTTAGACCAAATAGAGACATGATGAAAAAAGATGTTAAAAATTAAAATTTTAAGGTATGCTATCTTTAAGAGTAAAAGTGGTTAATATCCAGAATAGAGCGTTTGTAAGAGTGAATACGAGAGTGTTTCATGTTTAAATACAATCTTCAGGCCATGAAGATTGAGTTTACATGAAACAGACGATGACCTCTCGCCATGTTTTATATATATATATATATATATATATATATATATATATATATATATATATATATAGTGATTTTTCAAGCGTAGCTCAGATGTGGTACAAGGCCGAAAGTAGGGGGCACCCAGTGAGAATCGAACTCACTACTCAGTGGTAATTGTTATAGCGAGACAAGCTTCGAGGTGCCCATATATATATATATATATATATATATATATATATATATATATATATATATATATATAATGAAATGGTTTAAGTCTGACAGTTCTCAATTTTAGGTAATGGACTTGCAAACAAGCATCGAATTTATAAGTAACATTGATCAAGAAGAGTTAAAACATTCTGTTGCAAATCTACCTACTTGATTTGAGCATGCTTTGCAGAGTCGGGGCTGTGAAATAAACAATTTAATTTGATATAACCTCAATATTTCTAATACGCATAATAAACGTTTCTATGGAATACACTTCCGTTTTTTTTTTATTGGGTTTTAAAAATTGCGTGACTTTTGGAATGCACGGCATACGAGATGAAAAGAGGATCTCTCAACAAAAAGAAAAGACAAAATCATTCTGATGTTCAATCATTTCGATAATTTAGTCCGATTAAATTGCTAAATATCAGAATTTGGGGGTGAAATATAAATATACGTATAAAAAGACGTATCATTTTAAGATTTTCAGCAGCAACAAGTGGTTAGTATGTGACAAGAATCGAAAATAATGATATAATATATCTATTACACACGATCATAAAAAAAAAAGTTAGAAAAGAAACTCTCATCACTTCGAGAAAACGTAATAATTTCTTTAAGGGAAAGATGTAATAAATTTCAACTGACAGTAACATTAACTGTTTAGTCAATGCATGTCAAATGTTTCATTGTTTGGAAACGGCTCTCTCATCATTTTTTTTCTTAGCATTCTTGGTCAGGCGGAAAAATTTTCAGCAGTCCCACGTACATTCCCATGTTGGAGAGATGCATTAGCACACACCCATGAATAAAATAATCAACAATGTGTGTAAATGTGAGGAAACTGTTATTAAAAAAAGATAACTGCAAACAAAAAGCAAACTCTGAAGAAACACTTTGTACCTTCCATCAACATGGCTGATGCTACCCTCCAGTAGACTGACTCATTGCACCTTCTCGAACTAACGTTTTCAGGTGACATGAAGTGAAAAGATTATGTTGAATCAATTTCTAAGTTCGCAGCAAAGAATGTTGGTTCACTGTGCCGTGCTAGACAATTTTCATCAACATAATCTGTCTTACATATTTATAAATCTATCATTCGCTCTTGCTTTGAATATTGCTGCCGCATATGGACCGGAGTTCCTATTATATATTTAAAGATTCTTGATAAAATCCAAAGAAGAATCTGCAATATTATTGCTCCTGAACTGGTATCTCGGCTTCAGTCCCTTTCCGACCGTCTTAACGTTGCTTCCCTGGTCCTTTTCTATAAATACTTTCATGGTAATTGTTCTGGCAAACTTTCCTCTATTGTACCTAGACTTTATGAATTTAAGCGCAATACTAGAGTGGCGGCAAGGTCTCATTATGTTACAGTTGAAACAGCTTGATATAACCGTAACTTCTTTGCTAATGATTTCTTTTATCGCACTTCTCGTTTGTGGAAATCTATCCCGGCTTCTTGCTTTCCAGTCAACTTTGATCTTCAAAAATTTAAATGCAATATCAATTGTTATCTTCTGTCTTCTTCGTGCGTTTAATACCCTCTTTCTTTATTAGCATTTTTTTCTCGTATTCTCTAACACTGTGTAACCCCCTTGCGTCCTAGTGGCTTTATTGCCTTGTTTTAAGTGAAATGACTAAAAAAACTCCTACAAATGGTATGATAATGGCGAGATTAATAGGTTCCATACAGGAAACATTCGCCATTCATTGACCAAACAGTTAACCTTACTAGCGGTTGAAATTCATAAAATCTTTCTCTTAAAACAGATTTTTTTATGGAAAATGACCTTTCGCTTAAAGTAATATGGAACATCAACATCTGATTTATATGTTTAGCTTTCCTTTGAGTTACATGTTCCATTACTGCAAGTTTTATAAGATGTGGTTTTTTTTTGCTTTTTTTTTTGGCTTTTTGTTATTTGTTAAAATTCTTTGTTTGTGATTTTGCAGCATCAGTCTATCTGTTAAAGGATTGTTTTCTTTAAGGTCATAAAGGATTAATTCGCTCTAAACCATTTTCAGTTATTGACCTTTGTAAATCATTGTATACAGCTGATAATTTAGACATGCATGACATCCGCAGGTGAATGTAGATCCGGCGAGGCTATTTCAGAATATGACTGGAGCTAATATTTTGCTTTTGTAGAATCTTGCAGTGTTGTACAAACCTTAGCGCCGAAACGGCTGAAGTACCTTCAACAAAGTTGTCATTAAATGATGCCCCGAGGGTCAGGCATGGTTTCGAGTCTTAATTATCATTAATACTGACCTAAATCACCACAACAGTAACTCAAATTATTAGCAGATTTCTTTCATTTTCGTCATACAGTTACAATTTCAGGTGTTGAAGTATCTACCGCCTCTAAGTTTATCAGGGTCAAGTTGCCAATATAAATATGGCATTGCTCTTCGATACTTAATATATCAGATACATAGCAATGTTCTGTAGATTCTTTCCGTGTGTCTTTTTCTCCATCGTAGTTCTAAGGACCAAATTTTTATTCCCCTCAGTTTCCAGTGTTGACAGAGTTCAAAAGCGTTTACACAACCTTGTGTTTAATTAATTATTTTCCATTCTACAAGCCCTTTTCCCACAGTCAAAACGTTGTTAGTCTCTCCCTAGTCAATCGCTACTTTCATGGAAAATGTTCAGACAATTTTCATTCATCAATTCCACCAGTTCAGACATTTCCTGCTAAAACCCGCTTTGCCACGTACACAAGGTCGACCCATCCTCATGCCCTTCGTATTCTATTGGTAAGGAATATGTTCCATTCAGGCAGCTTCTTTCAAAGAACTGTTACTTTGTGGAACAGATTCATGAGAGGATGCTTACCAGATCACTACAATCTTACCAAGTCTCGGGTCCGCTGTTATCTACCTTACATATCCTCACAATATGCACTTCTTACTTCCTACTTGTACGCTCTACAGCAACCTGATTCATTATTCCTCTACTATGAGTGGCTCTTGGAACTTGATTTGGTGAATAATATTATTTTAAAAAATCTAAAAATTTGGTACATTAATCCACCAACCAGTTAGATGCCAGTGTCTGAACGCTGAGTGGTCAATGCGAGCATTGCTGAAATTTCCTGCACTAATGTAAACAGTAGAGAGAACAAACGTGATGACTGGCCGGTTTTGAAAAAATGCCCCTCAGAATATTTCTTTCCTTTAAGAAATTCATTTTTACCGGCGTAGTTGTGAAAGTTCTAGTATAGTAATCTAATGTCACAATAGTAACATGAGATATAAATGATAGGCTGTAGTGGATATACGTAGTAGCAGCAACAGCTTTAAAAAAAAAAACATGTTTAAAATTTATCTTCTTTTTTTTCCTTTGCAACGGTTCACAACATAGAATTGCTCCTCTCCAATCGTTCAATAGGACGTGAAAAATTTGGACTTGAACTGTTATTTACAGTCAAACTTCATATCAGTTTGTGTCCTCGGCAAGGCACATCAGTATCTCTTTGAATTTACTAAGTTCTGTTTAACAGAAGATTGAAAGTATGTAGCACCTAGTGACGACCAAACTCTCTACTCAGTATTAATGATCAATTACGTTATCGTGTTAACCTTTCCCCCCTCCACCTAGCGTTGTCTTTATGTCTAACCATTAAAGAATATTCACATAGTATGTGCTAAAGACGAGTAATCTTCACCAGGCTGACCTTATCGACTAGGAGAAAGAAAACTCATATTCAAACATAATTCAAATCATCCATCGCACTATTCTAATGTGTATATGTCTGTGGTTGGGGATTGCTTGTGAATCAATTTCCCACTGAAACTCCTACTTTGAGTGTGGATGTCCTTCGGGATGCGGCAGATTCGTTTGACGGAGCCAGATCAAGCGATCCCGGGTGAATGCCACACGTACAAGTAAGTAAGTACTATTTTGTACCAAATAAAATATACCGTTTAGAATAGACATACTGGTGAGAATATTTCATCTTCCAAGATAAGCGTATCGATTCAAATAAACATTCCGCCGTCTTTATATCATTTTAATAAATTCAGAACAAAATAGTCGTATCGTGCAGAAAATTGTTTGACAGATAATAAACGCACTATACTAAATAAGCACCGTGTCGAAATGGAAAACTGAAGTAAATAATTTAATCATGCCGGCAGTTGTCTTTTGTTTAGTTTTCATATCTACTATTACTTCATTGCTTTACGCTCTCTTCTAGTAGTATTAGTTTTATGTATATAATTATTATAATTAATTTGTACTTTGTTTTCTTTCATCTTATTCTTCATTTTTCATTCATGTTGTTTTGCTAACAATCAGTGACTGTAAAAATGGACCGATAAAAGTAACGGCGAGAGAGGGTTGCAATGATGAAAGTAACCAAGGTGCCTAACTGAAGCATTGGCGAGCCTGTCTAGTTGATCATTACTATTGAGTTTAGGTGTCCAATCCTCACTATATATGTGTCCTTGAAACAAACTAAGCTAAGTTTAGAAACTATAAAAATAGCACCTCCCATAGTTACCGAACTAATCTGGTGAACCATTACTACTGAGTAGTGAGTTCAGTCCTCACTGAGTGGCCCAAACTTGCGGTTTTGTATCAACTAATTTAAGGCTACCAACAAAAAGAATAAGAATAACTCGAAATGTTGTTGGCATTATAACAACTCATCTCAAGATTCTTTTTCATTGTGCCGTGTTCCTTCAGGGCGTTGACGATCATAGCTCACCATAATTTTCTGTCCTTTATAAATTTTATCTTTTTGCCATCTATACTTGCTCCGCCATCCATTCAGGTTAGGTGTTTCTTTCCTCTGTGTCTCTTACCTTCAATATCTGTGAGTATCAAACCTTCCAGAAGTGTCCTTTTTGTTGCCATTGTCTCTAGAACTTCATTGTTACTCGCATATTTGATTCATGGTATTTTCAGCATCCTTCTATAGAACTACATTTCTGTTGCTTAAAGTTTCTTTTTCATCTGTGAGGAGATTGCCCAGCATTAACTGTCGTATTGGCCAAATGATATTACATCTGTATTTCAATATGCGTGTGTAAAAGCTTGTTTGCGTAATTAGATGCAAATCTATCATTGCGTGTGAAATTTATTTTAAGGGGGAATTTAAGTGCATATATAGCTTTTTATTTAACAATTTAGTACAACGCCAGATGATACAGGGAATATGGGTCAGGAAGATTGTATTGCACCACTTCTACTTGGAGTATTTTCCTACCTTGAAAATCAACATTCGAACTCCAGGGTCTTCTTATTATGTAAGACGGAAGTCCCTTGCCGACATCAGCCGACATATTTTGTATGCAACACAAATTCTGTGATTCGACATGGGTGTACATTAATGTACACACTTTTGGAACAATAGAATAAAAATATTGCTTAAATGTCTTTTACCATCGCTCGACCTAAATCTAAGATCTGCCACCAATGATGTCAACTTCCACAACTAACCCAAATTAAAAGCAAAATTAATTTCCGTATATGAATAAACTTTTTAGGGATTTTTAAAGCATTAGTACATTTTTCGTCACTCGTCGACTCATCGAGCCGACGTTGTGTACGAAAAATTATAAACAACAAATTTAATATTCTCTTTAAAATCAAGCATTTGTCCTAGAGATGTGATTCGAAGTAATGTGACGTCGTCCCCCGGTCGCAGCGCCAACTGTGACGTTCTATCCTGATCTACCACGGCGCCAGTTGTGACGTCCTCAAACAGCACCACTTGTGACGTCTTCGCCGCGGCGCCAGCTGTTCGCTCCTCGCTGCTCCGTCCGGGTGTCGCTGCTCCAAGCGTGACGTCCGCCTGTCGCGTCAGTCGTGTTGTCTCGTCCTGTGACGACCAACTGGCTTGGTATCGGTCACGGCACCCAAATGTGACGTTCTAACCTTTTGGTGATTCGGGTGGGAATCTGGTTAGATTTGATATCAGCCTCGTCATTCCCAACTCGCTTCCAACGCCTGGTTACCAAGGTAACTGCATTGATCTCCAGTCTGCCTACCCACGTTGTGAATTGATCTTAGACAGACGAGATCAAACAGTGGTTGGGGCCGTAATGCAAATTGAGTTCAACGGGGGTGATAACACACAAATATGCATAAAAGAAAATAAATGAAAACTCAAAAAGTTCAAAGTATCAAAAAAAAAAGGTAACAAACTTTATGTCTAGTTGTTCGATACATAGGACTGCATCTATCTCCCGACCCGTTCTGGGGATTGTGACACGTCGTTTTCGCTAGGCAAGTTTTAACGCTTCAAGTTGTTTCGGTGTGTCTTTGGACGAAAGTCGAAAAAAAACTTATTTCGGTGGTCTGATCCTAAGTCGCTTTTCAAAATAATTGTTCTTGGTTGAAGAGGAGTCCGGAATTTTGCGTGAATCTTGGTCAGCTATCTCGAGGCGGCTTCAACTCTGGAAACTGGAGCTCGAACTCTCTGGTCACTCATCTCTGCCGCCAGGGCCCGAACTGATTTCTGACTGTTGGGTCCTGGCTTTTATTGACGCCGACCAAAACCGGGGTGGGTCTGTTGGCGTCCGGGGGGTTCCTCGATAATTCTAAATACATATCCACCTCTTTTATTTCTGGTTAGGGATTTTCCACTGTTTTCCATTTTGGTAACTTTTTTCACTCCCACTTTTCTCACCATACTTCTGAGGGCGTGAACTGCCCTCCCCACTTCTTCGTAGCAGCTTCTCATACTTACACTCTGGATGGGGCGTCGACAGCCTTCTTCGTGCGTCACGTGATCACTCTCGGCCAATGAGGTCTTGGTCGGGTATCTTTCCTCCTCCTTCGTGCGTCACGTGATCACCACTTGACCAATGATGTCTTAGTCGGGCGTGAACAATCCGCGGCTTTGTTTCGGATAAAAAAATACCTTGCTTAACTAAAAAAAAATTAATTATCTCTTCTCTTTCCTTTTTCTTCCTTTCAAATCGCCGTTATCATTTCTCTAGTCACGAACGGAAAATATATCAACTCTTTGTTCAACACGTGGCGTTTGTCAGGTAGCTTATCGCTAATTCATCAAGATGGTTGGTTTTCCCGACATGGCCGCAGAAAGAATTATCCCCAAAAATTTCAGTCATCTGTCGTCTCCAAGGAAGAAAGAAAAACATTTCTGGTTCCCATTTATTTTCCTTCGGTACATGTGTCTGATAACATAATTTTATTATCGCAGGGCAAAGTTGTTTTGTTGAAAGGAATTCGGTCAGCGCTCTGCTTGTGTGGGATTTAATTTTTCATATCTGTCCAAAGTCCTTTTTAGTGGCCTGTTTCTCGTTACTTATCGAAATAGCATTTTCACTTAAATTTTTCCTGGGCCGGTGGTCCAGCCATTCGTTTACGTACCTAGATAACATAGCCGTTATCAAAACACATCTGGTTCCTTCTTTCTTTTCCTCTTCTTATTTTTTACTCAGAAATTCCTTGTCATTCTAATGACACACTTTTTCACTTGTTACTTATCAATATTTTCATTGTCTCTTAGGCCATGTGTGTGGCTGTTTTATCACCCATGATCCGTCTCGCATTTCTTTCTGCCTTCTTTTCTTTCTCTTTCTTTCTCTGCCTCGTAAATGGTGCCACAGTAAATTTAAGGGAATTTTCTAAAAGTAAAGCTTACGCGCTTACTTTAAATCTGAATGAAAATAACGTTTTATTTGCAAACGCTAGCCTGTGAGGTGAAACGACCTGTCCGAAAAAGCTCGTGCAAAAATAAAAACTAAAGAACTACGGAAGACCAGAAGTCAATTATTTATGTTTAAAGCTAAATGTTCATTTCCCTTAAATAATATAAACAAAAGTTTAAGAATATCTATTTTTGTTATATACACTTTTATTAATCTTCGTACTTTTATAACTTTATTTATACTTTAATAATTTTAATTTTTTAAACGGGAGATAGGAAATTAGATTAATATCTTACTACTCCCGCTCCGATAATGAATAGTAGTTAGTCAACGCAAGATATCAAAATTATTTCCTTTTTACGCATCCATATCAAAAATAAGAGTTGTTAAAAGGAAAAGTATAGAATAAAATTCTTTTCAGGCTCACATTGTTTTACGTGATTTTTTGCGTCGAATTTTTTGTACGATAACAATTTTTATAATTGGAAATAAATTTGGAAATAATCGAAATTAATTGCGAAATCCAGCGAAAGTCACTCATGAAATAAAAATAATTATTTGTACGGAAAGTAAGGACCTACTTACATCAAATTGCCTTTAATTTAAGTGGCGACAGAAGAATTATCGTTGAACCTTTAAAAAAATGTAAGCATTTATATTAATGCAGTACTTAAATGCAATGATCAATTTTGAGTTATTCTGTATTTTATTGTTGCCTGTCACATCTACTCTTCCTTACCTACTGTGATGAAGGCGCAATGAAAAAACCTCCGCAGGAGCTAGCTTAAATGCCGCCTGATAGTGCGCCTTTTAGCTAGTTAATAATAAAATTATTAATATTACTGCCTCATCATTTTGTATGATGAACGGCTTTTAAAAGGAAACCAATGGGTTTATGCGTGGTCTAGTTCTGAATTTAACATTAAATAAGTTTTAACCTATATCTACTTATTTAAATAAGAAGTAAATTATTTTGAAAAACGTGATTAAAAATTAATTATTTTCCAGGGGAGCAAAAAAAAAAATCAACGGATAATTTTTCAAGGGAGGTAAATAAGAAATTGTTGGAAGGGGTTTTTCCCCTTGAAAAGTTACATTCAAAACAATACGTCCATGTATTTTGGTAAATATATATACTGACATTATATTGAATAAATATATTATTTTTATTATACCAGGAAAATGTTTGAAAGCATCCAAAGTGTAAATTCCGATCAATATGGGAAAGAAATTATTCGAATTGTTATATTTCAAACTGTTTATATTTTCTCTATTAGCATTTCACGAAAAACAGTAAATTTACCATTATTTTTTATTGTTGAATCTAACACTGAAATCCTTCCGATGTGAATTTAAAATTCAAATAAAAAAGTTAAGCTTATTTGAAACTTAATCTTACAACCTTATTGATCCAACACAGTAAATAGATGTTTTTTTTTATTTTTTTATTTCAGATTTTTCCATTGAAGAATATAAATCGAGAAGAGATCAAGAGTGAACTATTGCGTACCGGTTCTCGAAGGATCACCGAAGTTAAAAAACAAGGTCAAGCCGGGTCTCTACATAGATGGGTGACTGCTGGGGAATACCAGGTGCTGTAAATTTGGATGTGGTTGGTGTAATGTATAACGGTTCGAAATTGAAAATCGGAGTGATGTGTTCCAATCCCAGTCGGATTAGTTATATTCACTTATGCGTAAATATCCTTGTGAAAGTTATGAATCCACATCTTTCTCCCACAAGCTATGGGTTAATTAGTAGGACATATATCGGTAAATCAAATTCTTCCCATCTGGTTAATGGTTTTAAATAACCTGCAAATTTGATAAACCATTATATATATATATATATATATATATATATATATATATATATATATATATATATTCGGGTAGCAACCTTTCTTTTAAACATGTTCCGTTGAATATGACAGACAATATTGCTGTTATATATGGTCTGGTGACCCCGCTGTAAGTCACGAAGTCCTCGACAAAATCCAAAGACGGATATGCAATGTGATAGGTCCTGATCTGGCATCTAGTCTACAGTCGCTTTCTCACGGACGTGCCGTGGCTTCCCTCTGTCTCTTCTATAAGTATTTTCACGGTAACTGTTCCGACGAATTGCTTTCGCTGGTTCCCAGACTGCATGAATTTAAGCGTGCTACTAGGTTGGTATATCGGTTTCACCCTTTCACTGCCGAAACGGTTAAATGTAACCGTCTCTTCTACTCAAACAGCTTCTTCTCTCGCGATTCCCGTCTGTAGAATTCTCTTACTTGCTTCCCTGATAATTATAATCTTCAAATATTCAAGTGTCATGTCAATCAACATCTTCTGATACATTGATCTTGTTCCTCGTTTTTCTCTTTATCCTCGCACCAAACACGCCTCTTTACTCTTGTTCTTTACCCTCTATAACCCCTTGCGTACTAGTGTCACTCCCGCCTTGCTTGGGGGTGAAATATTTAAAAACAAAAAAAAAGACAAGGTAAATTTAATTCATTTTTATTTAGTTTTTCAAGCATTCTTACATTTTTCCGATTTGTGGGAGTAAGGGAGTGCAAAAATTCAAAACAACACAAAAATGTATTGTAAACAACTCAAAAAATACATCTTAAACTATGGGGAATTGAAGTGGGCCCCACATAAGATTCCCACGTGTTGGATGCAGACGTTGTAATAAGTACAGAATAGAAAGCGACTGACCTCTGATTTATACAAGTTATATTAAACAATATTACAAATAACTCCTTGCAAACTTAATGGTGTCTGCTGAAGAAGAGTCGATATTTTCGCCATGTACTGACTCTGTGATGATAACAGCTGGTTCTACAAGTCTTACCAAGAGTGAGTGTTCTTCAAAAAGAGGTAGAAAAGCGCGCCGATCAGAATCTTTAAGCTGATTGGCTAACCTTAAACTGCCAAGGGGAGACAATCATATTTCTTATTTCTCATAAAACAGTCAAAACTAAAAAGAAATTAAGAACACCTAAAAAAAACACCTTTGAAAATGGATAAAGAAGTTACCGAAAATGCTTGGGACAATGGACAATACGGACATTTTTTTTTCCTCCTACCAAACGGAAAACTGTAAGAATGCTGGAAAACTAAATTAAAAAAATAATTAGTATTTCCTTGTCTATCATATTCAGCCAAATACTTATATGTATGTATTGGAATCAAATACAGATCAAACATGAATCCGAATCCGAATCCGACAGAATGATAGAATAAAGAACAAATAGGAAATGTTTATCTGTCTATATTTCTCAGATGAGGTATTATGTACACTATTTACATTATTCGGACTATTGTTGTACGCGGTCGTTGTACGCTCCGGCCTTTTTCAGGTGGTTTGAATGTCGAAATAAAGGGTTCAGTTCGACATTCCAACTACCTGAAGATGGCCAGAGCGTACAACGGCCGAAGCGTTGTGATAAATATGGCAACAAAGATGAGGACAATAGTCCGAATAATGTAAATAGGAACGTCAATCAATGTAACGTTTCACTTTTATTAAAGCTTCATCAAAGAATTAGATATGGAGAAAAAAAGGAAGAAATTATAGCATCTTTATTTTTGTGTTAATATTTTATTTTCTATGTTTGTATTCAATAAAATCAAAGAATACAAAAATAAAAATACCATAATTCCTTTCTTTCTCCATATCTCATTCTCTGATAAAGCATTAATAAAAGTGAAACATGTTAGATTGGTAAACGTTTCCTATTTGTTTTTATCCTATCATTCATATATATATATATATATATATATATATATATATATATATATATATATATATATGGGGGTATGTGTATGCATGTATGTATATATTTGAGTTTGTATGTATGTAAGAAATGTTCAAACCTGACGATTTTTTTCGACGACACAGAGAATTTTTTTTTTTACACCAATCATTCTAAATCAATCCTAATTTGCAAGTATTCTTTGTTTTTTTTTTGCAAATTCTTAGGTCAACAATCTACAGCGAAACAGTTACACAGCACGGATACAAAATAAAACATAAACTCTCGAAGAGACTTGAACTTCTTTTGCAGGTGAAACCAACGCGCCTCTTGTAACTCGAACACCGATCCCTTGCAATGATTATGGCCACGGTGGCAAATTACTAATCTTATCTACTTAAATTTGTTAATATATAATTAGACGCTTCTCTTTATTCACCGGGTAACATTTGAGAGTATATTGAAAGCTAATAAGTTAAAAAAAAGTTTAAAGTTCTAAGAATTCCCCACATATATAACATTTGGGCTCTAATCTCCTTCATTGGGAATCCTGGGGGTACACTGAGAATATTGGTGGTTCATAGAAAACAAAAATAGTAAAAACAAATAAATTCAAATTCCATATCTCATTCTCTGATGATGAGTTGTTAGAGATACTATTTGGGCAAAGGTCTCCTTCATTGGGAGGATGTGCGAGTGGTGTAATAGACAATGGCTTGGAATGAGAAATCGGAGAACCGAAATTGAATTCCAATTGGTTTCGTTACATTTACATACATGCAAATACTCTTGGGAAAGGTACGAATACATCTTGTCCTCCCAGCTATGGGTTAAATAGTAAGAATTGTATCTGGAAAAAAATATTTGTTATTTTTTTAAAAATTGTTAAAGTAATATTCAATCGCAAAAAAATGAATTATTCTTACAATTTTAAATACTTTTTGATGTTATATAACCAACAAAGTGTTGATAATCTGGGAAAAAAATCAAATCAATCAACGAATCCTTCATTAGGAATATGAGAGGCACACCGGGAATATTAAAGATATTGAAAGCGAAGTCAAAATTTTAAATTTAAAAGGATTCTAAGGACTCACCAGGAATAGTATTTGGGCCCTGGTCTCCTTCATTGGGAAAAGTAATAGTCGTGTTGGGCAGCCAGCCTTTTCTTACGGTGATGTTTAGTATCTTGTCCCTCACACTTGACGTGTGACCATCTTCGTTCATTACCTGGAAGTTGGTTAACCCTTAATTGTCATTTAATCAAGTCATCATATACATAAATCCAATTAGCAACAATCAATCGAGAGAATTAAATTCAAATAACATTCATTTATAATCTTTGTACTTAAGCACGAGATCCTTTTTGCAATTGCTCATATCACCATCAAACTGTTTAGCCAGCTAGTGACGCATACTATGACTACAACAGCGAGCGTGATTCTCACTAGGTGCTTAATAATTTTAGCCTTGTGCCAAACTCTGTTAAATATGAATATCGATAAAATATCGACACATCCTTGTGAAGCAGAATAAGCAAAACCTGGCTCTAACTTTTAATATTCGAACACAGGTAGACTTGCATATGCTGATATTTAAAATAGGTAAGCCGCTTCCCCTTATGCTGAGAATGATATCATAAAGAGCAATACAAATGCAAAAGGATATATACCTATGTTTCATAGGAGGGATATCATTATTATTATTATTATTATTATTATTATAATTATAATTATTATTACTATTATAAATAAATGACTAAAAATGAAATATAAAATAATAATAATGAAAATTATAAATAAAATAAAATGAAACAATAGCATAAAACGTTGTATAAAATAAATTAAATAAAACTTAAAAATAATAAAAATACTCCCAGAATGCAGCAAAAACTTTACCTACCGGAAAAACGAACATCACACCAAACAATGTTAAAATTCAATCTCTTCGCCACGAACCTTGGTACGGGCAACATGTGTGTAAGGTCTCTCTGTGATAGGGCTTGTAATCCCACGGAGCAAATTCTCCCTTTTATCACATGTACCATAAAACAATTGTAACCGAAAAAGTACACACACTAATACACACACCAAAAATATAAATAAGTTGTATGAAATTAACATACAATTCATCATGCTTTTCCAGTTTTTGTGTACGTTTTAGTTCCTGTCAATTATGCTTCTCTCTCTGTGAACATGTGGTTAGTTTCTACTGCTATGATATGAGTGAACCCCCACACGTTATACAAAATCATTTTAAGAACGATTTGAACTGCTAGGCAAGCTTGATTCATTTGGGAAATATATTATAATAATCCAGAACTTATACTCTAATCAAACCGCCTCCATTATTGCTTTAATGTTCCAAAATACCACATCCAAATTCGAAAATCTTTCACAGAATCATCATTTTACATAAGTCATCATGAAACAGAAGAGCTTGATGTAAAAAATATCACATCACTTTATATCTCTTTTTTTCGGTACGTTTATAGGGATATTATTATTATTAATAATAATTAAAAAAAATAAAATATAAAATAATAATAAATATCATAAATAAAATAAAATAAAACAAATAACATTACAACTTTGTTTAAAATAAAATAAATAAAACCAAAATAATAAAAATTCTCCCGGCATGCAACAGAAAACTTTTCCTGGCTGAAAACAGATAATTCGCGCCAAAAAACGCCGAATTCGCTTTCTTCGCTATCGACCCTCAAAGGGTCAAGACTTCCATCTCCTCTCCTTAGCATCTTGGTTGTCATAAAGCTAAATGACAATCTTTCTCTATTACATGCAACATTAAAACACATATAACTAAAATACACACACACACCAGTATGCAAAAATAAATAAAATTATATCATTTTAATTTACCATGTTTTAATTCCTATGAACGTATGGATGTTATGGTTATTAGTGCTGGATTGATTCTTTCACCTAAACATCCAAAACTTGTTGAATTGCCTTCGTCGCTGAAATAAATAGACAAAGGCGAAGGCTACGGAGACACTAGAGGGACAGTTTAGGACATTGATTTTATTTCCTTCTTTTGGATTTCAACGACCTCTTGGTGGGGAATTTCCTTCCCGAACAGTTAGCACGGGTTGACCAGTCAAAGGTCCAACAGAGAAAGAGACAGATTCTTCTAGTTTATTTTTGGCGCCAGGAAATCTCTCTTTTTTTTTTTTGCACATGCGTAAATTGTCTTTCCTGTCAGAGGACTTCTGGGAGATTTTAATGTTTATTTTATTTTGTACTTTTATTTAGTTTTGTATTTTATTTAACCTCGTGTTTTTATTTTATCCCCGCAAACGTGAGGCTATCCCTGCTGGTATGATGTGAATAACCCCACACGTTACACTCAGTCAGCGAGGTCTAACGTCGTATTTTACCTTACAAAAAAAAACGTTTAGCTAATTATCTTGAACAACTTTTAACTCGACTGCTATTTTGATTGTAGTTGGTTTTGATTCAATTTAATGTACTTACACGACGCGAGATCCGCATTTTCTTTATGCAGCCGTGGTATAGTTCTTCCAGTGTCAAAAAGAGGTTCCTTTCAATGGGTGGGTCTTTCTTCTTTCGGCTTCTGCCTTCAAGGCCCCCAAAACTCATACTCAGGTCGCCATCAATGCGATCAAAATAATCTGAAAGGGAAAATAAACAAAAGGATTGAAATTGGGACGCAATCAACTGGAGCACCCGATATTTTGAATTCTCGTTTCACACACATAGATAAATACATAATATTTGTTATATTATGCAAAAATAATAAAACTGAACTGATAAGACTTTTATTCAGCTGACCTCTAATTCCACAACATCTGGTAATGAGGTTGATCGCTCTCTTCATCGCTAACCGTGCTTAGAGTAAGACGTTAGCTTTGGTACTTTTACAAATCAGGACAGCGTTGATTTTATATATATATATATATATATATATATATATATATATATATATATATACATGAATTATTCACACAAAACTAATGCAAAGGTTAATGATTTAAATGGCGAGACATCCATCATCGCAAACAATTCAAATAGTATACAAAAACCTCCAGATCCGTTATGAATGAATTGATCCTTGTTTATACCTATTTACCAGTAAAAATTTGTTCATCACCATATTTGGTATAAACGCAAACACTTTAAAAATTTAAAATCAAACTCAGCGTTGCTTTGGCGCGTTCCAAAACCAATAACTCTTTTTCAATAGCATTTTCGGATACAACAACACATATATTTTCGTTGTCCTCTTATTACTAAGAAAAAAACAAAAAAACAACATCTATTCTATACCTGAAGATGTCTGTAGGAACAGACGAAAGCTTGTAGTAAAAATAACAACTAATACGGCAGAAATTTATATAAACAAGGATCAATTCATTCATAACGGATCTGGAGGTTTTTGTATACTATTTGAATTGTTTGCGATGATGGATGTCTCGCCATTTAAATCATTAACCTTTGCATTAGTTTTGTGTGAATAATTCATGTATTTGTAAATTGATTGCACGTTTATTGTAATATATATATATATATATATATATATATATATATATATATACTATATATATATATATATATATATATATATATATATATATATATATATATATATATATATATATATATATATATATATATATATATATATATATATATATATATATATATATATATATATATATATATATATATATATATATATATATATATATATATATATATATATATATATTATATATATATATATATATATATATATATATATATATATATATATATTCCAAACACAGTTATTAGCTGACGGACTGTTGTTATTCCTTCAGCTTACTTCTTTTATACAAAACCTTAAAACTAACAGGTCAAAATAATTTTAGAACCTTTGTTTTCAAAATTTATTCACAAATAAAACAACCACGCAGTTGAAAACAGCTTGATTCTATATTTTAGACATTTTTGTACTCAGCAAATACGCATATAATATTGCAAACCGATTGTTTAAACGAGAGTTAAACAGACAGAAATGCAATAACAGATGCTTAATAGAAAGCAGAAAACAAAGGGTGTCTCACCTTGAAATGGGTTATCTCCGCCGAAAAAATCCCTAAATACTTTCTGCGCGTCTCCATGAAAGACGTAACCTTTTGTCCAAGCTTCACCGTCCTCTTCACATTTCAAGGGGACGCCACATTTCAGCCCTTCTTCACCAAACTGGTCGTACACGGCTTTTCTTTTCTCTGAAACCATAAGTAATCGATATATAAAAGAAAAACATCCAGATAAACATGATATACACATATATCATTCATTCATTAGTTTAAATCTGTTTCATTTACACGTTAACAGATAGGACGCCTCTGCTACAACGATATATGTTCTTTATCGTAGCTCTGTGCGAGATAAAGGTATTTTAGAATATATATATATATGTGTGTGTGTGTCTGTGGGGAGAGAGAGGGGGGAGAGAGATTATATAAATCACTAGCTACTCGAATTTCTCCGCTACGGTTCAGGGTCTCCAGACAAAGTTATATTTTTATAATTATAAATTGCACCTAAATGATCCATTTATACAAAAAAAAAATATATACTGGAAAATATGGCACGTGGATACGGGTCCTGGTAGATAGATAGATAGATAGATAGATAGATAGATAGATAGATAGATAGATAGATAGAATTAGGGTTCACACATAATTTTGCTATTCCCTGCATATGTAAACGTGGAGGCTGCGAGTACAATTAATAATCTACAATTATAACCTAGCCTGTCGATCCCTGACCACATATTGGTTTGTTCTTTACGGCTTATCAACCTTTTGCAGGTTATTTAAAGCTAGAAAATATTTTTAAATTCTAAGATTTTTAAAAAAAATAATATTGATTTACTGATACAAGTTCGACTAATTAATCCATGGCTGAGAGAAGAGATTGATTCATACCTTTTCTCAAGGGTATATGTTCGTAAGTGAATATAAGGAACCTGACTAGAATTAGAACTCGGCTCTCTGATTTCCAATTCCGTGCCGTTATCTATACATCATCCACACATCCAAGCTTACAGCACCTGGTATTCCCAAGTGGTCACCTATCTAGGAACTGTCCAAGCTAGACGTTGCTTAACTTCGGTGGTCGTACGAGAACTGGTAGTTCAACGTGATATGACCGTAAGTTTCTTAGTAAAAAGTTGCATACATTGGGCACTGGATCAGAAGTGGCGACTCGCATGTATCTCGTCTATTTCCTACTGATGTTAGCATTCTGTATTCAATTCCAGATAAAAATCCGAAATTTCTAGGAAGTAATCTTCAGTGAATCCCCGCATTTAAAATAGGCATGAAGAAAAAAGCTATGAAACATTCTGAAAATGTTGTATTTTATTTTTCAGATGAGGAATTATCAGTATTTTTTTTTTTTAATCGGCATTAACTCGTGCAAAACAGTAAAGCCACTAAGACACAAGGCTTACTGGATGTGAAAGAATTAGGAACAGATACATTAATAGTGACTGGGAAAAGAAAAGAATAATCAAAGGGACAGTAGATAGTGATTGACATTGGATTTAAATCTTTGCAGATTAAAGTTGGCTGGAAAGCATGAAACCAAGAGTTCCACAAGCGAGAAGTGTGAGAAAAGAAACTGTTAGCATAGAACTTACAGCTACATCTAACCAAATCAACTATAAATTGATGAGATCTTGACGCAAGTCTAGAACTGCGCTTAATTTTTTTTTAAATGTCTAGGTACCATAGCGAAGAGCTCCTCTGAATAATTACCATGAAAATATTTATAGAAAAGACACAGAGAAGCAACCTTACAGCGGTGGGAAAGTAACTGAAGCCGAACCGCTTGATCAAGATCAACAATATTGCTGACTCTTCTTTGAATCTTATCAAGGAGCTCAATAAAATGCATTGTGGGTAATTCTACTATAAAATTGTATTGTTGATCATGTTTTATATAAAAATGTGTTGCTGGTAATTTTGCTATAAAAATGTATTTTTATGCTTTCATAATGTTTTGTCTTTGTTTGGGGTTCACTATTTGCCTATAGCTAGGACCCTAACAGGTGCTAGCACTCCGGGTTATAGTGGACCTGGGAACAACATCAATTAAGAGTTGGTTCCACGGTCCTGAAAACTTCCAATCTCCCAACCATAGGCCTTGCTTCTGGATGTAGCTTATCATCATATCCAGTACTTAGGTATATAAAGATTTTAAAACCTCCTGCATCAAGATGAGTGTAACTTACACAAGGAAGAATAAAGCAATTTCGTAAAATTCAAGGTGTTCCCAAAAACTGTTTACTTACTGTCGCTGAGGACATCGTACGCTTCGGCGAGTTGGAAAAATTTAACTTCAGCCTGCAGATCATCATTATTTTTGTCCGGGTGATAAAACAAGGACCACTTCCGGTAACTGAAAAAGGAAATCCTTATATTTGTAATAGAAATTTATACGTATGGGATTAAGCAGAATAATTGGGAACTTTTGAAGACATGCGCTAATTTATCAAAATTTGAGATTTAATTGCAATTCTCTCTTGCAAAAATTTCTTAGAAGCCAATAAATTTTTTTATTAATTTCATTTCTAAAGACAAATTCTGATACCACATTTTCCTCCGAGGTAAACAGTGTGAGAATATAAATAAAAGAATAGTTGTATCTGCTAATATTGACATAAAAACGGCCATAAAAATGCTCTTTTACTCTCAAAGAAGCTGCCGATAAAATTAGCGAATGAAGCGAGCGAAGCGATACTTAGGGATTAAAAGGATTTTTTTTTATAAAAATCTTTCTTGCAGCTTTTATTTTAGTTTTAATTCCAAGCTAATAGAATAAATCTAATATTCTCAATAAACAAAATACTTTGCCTTATTTCAAAACTCATTTAAATCTATTGGAATGAGTCTTTCAAATCGCTAAAAATGGCTGATTTTAGCCATATTTACAGATTTCTCAGCACAACTTAACATTATTCGCCTTTTTTCAGGTTAATTCCAGAAAATATTTTTAGACTGTAATATTTTTTAGATAATAATAATTTACTGACACAAGTGCTAATAACTAACTCATAGTGTTAAATCATAGTTTACCAGACTATTATTTTAAGGAAGAAATATATCTCAGCTCCGACATCCGGAGGTTGACCTTAGGAATCAGATGTAAGACATAATAGGGATGTCGATTTTGACTGGCTAAACTAGCGTGGGAATGATAGAGAAAGGTTTATTCGGCGAGTTGATTCTCACTAGTCTAGCGATGTAGAGGTGTACTTATTCGTGTCTGAAACGGCTATCCAATTCGGTGGGGGCGCCCCCACTAGATGGTTAGTACATGTGGACATTAATAAAAATAGATAAATGAAAATTCTCTGCGTGGAAATCTTTCATTTCCGAACCGAAATGATTGGCGATCGACGGCCGATTGAAAAAGCTGAGCAGAGATCATTCACGGCTGTCAACTTGTAACAATAGCTAAAGGGAAAAAGAGATATATTCAGATCTTCCCCAAGAGTATTTGCGCGTAAGTGAATATCAAGAACAATATATATATATATATATATATATATATATATATATATATATATTCTCATTCCTAGAAGCATACCTAAATAATTGAAACATTCAAGTCGTGACAAATGACAGATGTTTGAATATTATTTATTACACTCTCCGCTCGAATGCTTCAGTTATTTAATATCGCCCTTGCATTGAGTAAACGGCTGTTCACTTCTTTTCTATTCGAGTTCTTCAGTCAAATTAGCCGGTTGTTCACTGTTGCGTTGTAATATAAGATGTTAGTCAACAGTTCTCAAAAAGTAATGCCTAAACACAGACAAGACCATTTTTTTTTTACCAAAATATTTTAACTTTAGGTGGAAATGTTGAAGGATGTTCTGAATTTGGACAGAATTTTCATTGTTTTGATTAAACTGAGTAGTGAGTTCGATCCTCACTGGGTGTTCCACACTTTCGGCCTTGTGCCCTGTCTAAACTACGCTTAAGATATCATACGGGATCCTCGACGTGTTTTAATGGTTAGCAACTTTGCCTCACTAAATCTATGGGAGTCCACTCACATCGTGGCAGTAGAAATTAGCCTTGAGTTCACGGAGATAAAAAAACAAAACGTACACAAATAACAGGAAAAGCGTGGTAAATTGTATGTTAATTTCATACAATTTATTTATATTTTGGGGGTGTGTATTTTTAGGTTACAATTGTTTTAGGATACATGTGATAAAAGGGAGAATTTACTACGTGGTATTACAAGTCATATCACAGAGAGAAGTTACACACGTATTGCCCGTGCCAAGGTTCGTTGCGAAGAAATTGAAGTTAAAGTCTTTTGGCGGGATGTCCATATTTCCGGTAGGTACAGTTTTTGTTGCGTGCTGGGAGTGTTTTTATTATTTGTAATTTTATTTATTTTATACAATGTTTTTATGTTATTGTTTTATTTACAATTTTCATTTTCATTATTATTATTATTTTATATTTTATTTTTATTTATTTATAATAATAATAATAATAATAATAATAATAATAAAATCCCCACAGATCTATTACGATTGACTAGTGATCTCGATCCTCACTGGGTGCTCCTTACTTTCGGTCTCGTATCACATCAAAGCTGCGCTTAGTAAATCTTTATATGTGCGTATTACGGGTAAATTAATTAAAATTGTATTGTCTTTGTTATATTTTATTTTAGCATTTCTTTCCAATAATCCATTTAGTATAACTTAATTTTTCCAGTAGCAATGAAAAGAGATTTGTAAGAAAAAATACGATACGATAATGATTCTTCTCGAACCTATCAATAAGAATCCATTTGGTTTTGATCAGATTTCCCATCTCTGCTTCTTGTGTCGTTCTAATCTAAAATTCTAATCCATTCCTCGACACGTACAAAACCAGTCATTTTTATTAAATTCTTCTTAATTCCACTGGAAATTATTATTTTCGTTCTTATTTTTCTTTGTTTCTCATCCCCAGTGAACGAACTTGTTCATATATTCAAACGTTATTCTGATGGATACCTGTGTTTGAAATCGACGCCCCGTTTTTATTTTAAACAGTATTTGTTACGTCTATCGGCCAACACACACGAGAAATCTTAATAAAGAAAATGTACTCTCCGGCAGGGTTCCAAACCGCATCCTCCTTTGTAGGAGAAACCACAGATTGATCAGGTATGCTTTAGACAGCTCGGTCACAGAGAGCGTAACGGTTCAGCAAGGTTTTAATATTTCCTTTTTAAGGAATGTTCACTCCTTTGTTTAGACAACATAACTAAAATAACGTTTGAAGTAATAAAGAATGTCGGATTAAAAATACATCCATTAATTCTTTAGATAGATAGATAGATAGATAGATAGATAGATAGATAGATATGTCTACCTGTGTGTGTGTGTGTATGTGTGTGTGTGTGTGTGTGTGTGTGTGTAACAATGAATACCATTAATGATGTTTTCTTATACAGTCTAACGCATTTAAAGGTGAGTAGATATTTGGAAAGTAAAAAGTGTAACAATACTTAATAGATAAAGTAAAGTTCAAAATAATTATTTATTCAACTTGCAAGTTTCGAAGATACACCACCCATTAAGGTCAGCACCTCTTAACATCTTACCTTTCTGTTCAGGAATATAGCAAGAAGGGGCATAACACCCTCTCTCTGTCTGTCTGTCTGTCTGTCTCTCTCTCTCTCTCATTCACACACTCACTCACTGTCACATACACACACAAACACGCACACATTTTTGTTGTCTAGGCGTCCTCAGAGTCTTCTCAGATATCATGTCTTTTCATATCAGGAAACTCAATCAAAGTCGTTGTTCATGGCTAGTTCTCCGGGATACATGATATAAATACTGGCGTCCCTCTCATTGGTCCTAACCACTTTTTGCCTTCAGTTCATCTTTGGTGTTACAAGTTTTGTTGGTCTCTCGCTCAACAACGCCACACACATAATAATCAAGGAGGTTGCAGTCTGCGGAGTAAGTTGGCCAGATGTAAGGGATGATACGGTCGCAGAAATTGCCTGACGGCCATGACTGGGTTCTCCTGTTATTGTGGCATAGTGCAGGGTCCTGTTGCCAGACATAGGGTCTTCCAGCATCAACCCTCTTGATCCAGGGCAACTTCAGGGCACTTTATGTAGACCTCAATGTTGAGTCTGAAGTCCTGTGGGCAGATGAATAGAGTTATAATGACGCCAACACTAGTGATCACTCCAAACATCTTCGTAATCCCCATTAGACTCGTCCAACTCTTTCCGAATCCTCTGCACTGTCCTCAGATTGACATCAAAACTTCCAAATATTCGTATTGGCGTTTCCGACGCAAATGCCAAGCAGTACAGCATGTTGTTTCTGTCGGAGTGAATTGCGTTATGGTGCCCATTTTCTCACAGACGTTGCCCAACTGATCCTACTGTACTGAGCAGTCGGCAAAATCAAAGACAAACAAAAATAAAGCATAACATTGTGTCAGCTTTGACTGAAATATTAAGGGCCATAAAAATGTTCTTTTATTCTCAGAGAAGGCACCATATATATATATGTGTGTGTGTGTGTGTGTGTGTGTGTGTGTGTGTGTGTGTGTGTGTGTGTGTGTGTGTTCAAAAAATATGCAGAACTGAAGAGAGGGATTCGGAAGGAATCCCTGAATTACAATTGAGGTGCAAACCTGGCCATGTGCCCAATGCAATCGGATATGTCTGTCCAGAGTAGGTCTGATCATCACCAGAAATCACACCAACACCAACAGTCTATTGCATATGACGATTTCATAATGGCATGCTTTGGATGCCCGACCTGTACTAACTAGAGTGTGTAAATCCAAGTCGGGCCTGACAAAGCATATAAAAAGACACATTAGAAGTGATGATGTTCAAAGTCAACTCCCACCACCCGTGCCATATATGTAACAAGAAATGCAGTGTTATGGCGGTGGAGTTTAACTGATGGACTGGGCATGTCAGTGACGGTCATATTCGCTTGTGAGTCGACAACCACTATATATGATAAATCCAAATAACTGGATGTTTGGTGTTTGGCAGCTGATCTATCCTCTGGCATCACTCTCACAGCTCAATAGGGGAAGACTGACTCGTGTCATTCTATATCACCAAAACAAAACTAGTAACATTACATCGACACTGAGCAGACCATAAATTCGCTCTATCCCAGTCATATTCTTAAAGAGGTCCCTTGCCGTGAACGCCTATTGGGTGTAATGCTCACACCGGACTAATGGAAAAAATGTTCTTTGTATCGCTCCAGAAAATACCTAACTTCTGCTGCTATGGACTGTCTTTACAAGAGTCAGATCAGATCAACGATTGAGTATTGCTGATATTTTCAGGCTACTACTAGACAGTCTTCACTGTCGAAGTTAAAAAGCGATTACGAGGCCTTATGGGTGATGAATTATTTTCCACCCTGCAAATTTTCCATCCTACGAATCGTTCATCGCCTCTCATTATTGTTATTACAATGGCAAATGCTCAAACGAGTTAAATTCCTTATTTTGACTAGTTTAGAACTTCACGGCTATGATTCGTTATACCATTCATCCCCATTCTCGTTCAGACAGCATCTGCATTGTGAAACAGGCTCCCGAGTGTATGGTTTCTGACCATTACAATCATAACCCATTCAGGTGCAGGGTCAACCTATATTTATCCTACGTATTTTCATCATATGCACTTCTTACCATCCCCTTTCCACTCATTTTCAACAATCGCACTCAGTAACCCTCTACCTTCAGCCTTGTATTGAGTGATGTAAAATAATTTTGAAAAACACCTCATTTCAAGCCATGTGACTTACACACACACAATGCACTAATCCCATAATTTTTGCTTCCTTTTTTAAACTATCGGTATACACGTAAATATATTTTTCTCTCTCTTCTTTTTTGAGGTACTTTCACCGTTACATAAATATATATAAAAAAATTTCCACTTGTTGAATGTGACAGTTATTGTGTCTTGATTACCAACTACAAAGCAATAAGAACAACAAACAAGGTAATTTTAAACGTTAACTTTCAGGCTTTTCTTTCCGTCGGTATTGAAATGTGGACTAAAATCCATTAAAAACACATTTAAAATGATTTAAATATCTCCCTATTAGTAAAAATTTTGGTTTTATTTAAACGATATTAGCAGAAGATTTTTTTATTAAAAAAAAAATAAAAGTAATTTTACGTTTTAAGATATTTTTACACCATTGCCACGGTTAATTTATCATGGATGCGTACTTTTAATTGAACGTGCAACACAAAAATCCAAAGGCGTACTGAGATAGCAAAGGTGCATTCCAAAAGTTAAACAGAGTATTAAGAGACAGAAAAACTTCGTTAGAAACAAAGAAAAAAGTACTCAACTCTTACGCGATATAAGTCCTCCTATATGGCAGTGAGTGCTGGACAAACTCCTTAAAGATGAAGAACATATTTGAAGCTAAAGAAATATGGTTCTACAGAAAGATGCTACCATGGGCTGAACATGTGATCAACAGCAAGTTTTTAGCGAAAATGAAAATAAAAAGGAAACTTATACTTCACATCAAAAAGAGACAGTTGAAATTTCTGGGGCAAATAATGCGGAAGTGGGGGAGGGAGGCTTGGAAAATCTGATACTCACGGGGCATACTGAGGGCAAGAGGGACAGAGGAAAACAATGCATAACCAAGCGAGCTTGAGTAAATATTTGTTGGAACAGGTTTTAGTAGAGATAACAAAATGATGAAATTTATTAAACGCTACGAAGGACAGGAAATTGTGGAGATCCATGATCGTCTGCACATAAAGATTTTTTTTCTGGCGAAACCTTGTCACTCAGCTTTAACCCCACTCAATTTTTTTGCCAGTTGTTCAGTTGGTTGATTCCTAAGAGAGTCAAGCGGAAAGTGGGAGCGAAGTAAAGAGATTTGAAAGTTAAAATAGAGACTAAGAATAAAGACTATAATTTCAAGTAATCTAATGGTATTAGAGATCACACCTGTAAGTATAAGAAAAAATAGCAACAATAAAAAAAGCTTGCTTCTTTGTTCAGATTGTTGCGTCATATTTTTCACCAGTGCTCGTGGCCAGTGTTTAATGCAAGCTAAAAACGGTATTTATTCTGAATGCTGTTTTCTAAGCAGGTAATCTCCACTAATTCGCTAAAAAAAGAACATACAGTGATGAAAAAAGGTCCCAAACTTGATGAAAACAATTCTTATCGTCTAAATGTTTGTTATTATTAGGAGGAAAGATCAAAGAATTTTCGATTACTTATTTTTACACTTTTTTTAATCCTTCGAAGCAAGTGTGAAACTTTAGTTAAAAATCTTGTTTCTTTTTTGAGTCTGCAAAATTGCCAAAAAATCGATGATGTTCGCCATTTTTAAGAAATTTGTGAACAAAAGTTAAATTCTCTGTTTAAAAATCTTGTAAAAATCAATTATACCTTTTTCAAAAGTTATTTGAAGAAAATTAGAAAATTTAAAGTTTACTTAATGTAACTGGAAACAAACGTTATTTAATTTTTTTTAACAGAAAAAAATTATTTGAAAATAAGAGTAGCATGTTTAACTTTGGTGACTTGTTTTGGAGGTGCCTATGTAGCGACAGCTTACGTCAGAGGAAGTTATCGGACGGAAGGACCGAAATGACAATACCTTCAAAATTTAAGTGAATCAGATTATTTAACTATATAGTAATTTTTTAAAATTAAATACTTTCAAAAGTTTCAAATTCTATTGATATTTAGGTGCTATTTTTAAGGAAGATATGTCCAAAGCCTGCACTTTTACCGTCCCTAAATTTGAAACTGAAGAAGAAAATAATTAATAATTGCAATATGTCTCTCACTGAAAAACAATAAATTATATTTAAAAAATTAAATTTATTTATTTAGTGAAATAGGACGTACAAAAATTTTTTAAAATTGGAAATGCGACTGTGACAGTCAAACAAAAAATGTTAGTCAGAGAATTCAACAGATGCTCGCCGAATGAAACGCAAAATTTTCTGTACTTGCTGTCAGGGTAAACAACTCTTAAAATCCGTGACATTATGTCATGTACGTACATCTATATATTTGTAAAAACGCTTTTATGTTGACTCAAAAGTAGTGTAAATTTCTTTTTTAAAATACATATGTGTCGCAGATTGTAATAAGCTTTATAATTTATGATCTGTAAAGATAGATCTACCCAATAACAGCATTCCCTAAAGGGCATGGATTGAAACTTAATTTTAAAATATTTAACAACATTATCACATTTTGTATTTAAAATTGAAAAAGAAAAAAAAATTCTTGTAAAACTTCATTTTTTCATCAGGAAAATATTTTGGCTTCAGACTAGTGTCCATAACATGTGTTATTCATAAAAGTCATTAAAAGCTTTTCTAATTACATGTCTTAGTTTTATTGGGTTTTACTTTTGTATGTTACAATTCAGAATTGAATTTTTGGTACCTCTATTTCGATTTTACAAAAATCGATGATTTATATTCCTCAAAGTCTTCTTCTTTTGACAAATGTAATCACTAAAAGGCACGCCGGCGAATTTTTTGAGTTTTCATAGGAGTGGGGTAACAGATGTAAAAAAAAAAAAATACTATCATTTTTCTAATAAAAAAAAAAAAACATGTACTCTAAAATAATTTCAATTTGTGAACAAGTTCTGAAGGCTTCATTAAAATTCGACAATTATTTGATTTTTGCAAGAATTTCCAAATCAATGTGTTTGTCACCTGAGAAAGGGGCTAAAACACTAATTTAAAAATTAAAAACATTACGTAGAAAAACAAACAAAAAAGATTCTTCTTAACCAAAATTTCGAAGGTGCTAGAAAGGATGAAAAAATTTAATAAAATAATCAAAATAACTGTTGTTATTAATAATGCTCTTAATAAGCATTTTGAGGATAACACTTTGTTTTTAACTTTTTATTAAGGTTGTGGCCTTTTTTTCATCGTGCTATGCTGTTTTGTTTTTAGTGAAGAAGAGTGAGACTGAAGGAAGATACATACATCCGACCTATCCAACTGAAAGAGAGTGACACAACACTATCTTCTCACCTCATTTCTGATGTAGACAAAGCTAAGAATATTAAATATGAGGAAAAGAAAGAATGATATTCACAATAAAATGAAATTAAATAAACAGCCGTCGTATTCGTTACGGCGTTACGTAGTTTATAAATTTTACAGTTTTTTACTAAAATCTTTTAGTTTTATACATATTTTTTAAATACTTACTTTTTCTTTATATCACCATCTGTAGCATTTCGCCTAAGTCCAAGCAGTTCATAATAATCTACTCCCATTGTCAACTGTTGAGCCTAAAACAAAAACAAAACGAAACTAAAAACTGGAAACGATATTCACACCAAACTGTCGTTAAGAAAAACAAAAACAATGTCGTCAACAGCAACAGAAAGCTGAGCTGGCTTCTACATTAGCGACCATTTGTGCTTGTTTTTATTTTACTTAAGACTTTAAAAATATCTATTTCTGTTTAAATAATGAAAATTTATAAAAATATAATTTAAGTTTAAGATTTAACTAAACAATCGTATGCCACGATTTGTGAGAAACACAGCAACCGGTCGATTTTTGAGCAGACGTTCTATACTACGGATGAACAACGGTGTCAATATCACAAATGTTATTATTTCTAGTTTTACATGTTTAACGGTCAAAATGTAATGAATTCGCTGGCTACTTTACAAATTATTGATAAAATTAAGTAACAGCAATAATTTATACTTTTTTTAATATATTTATTTATTTACTTAGAGACTAGAGACACTTCAATTCAATAGCTTTGTCAGAGACAGGCCAAGAAGATATTTAGTTTTCTGTGTAGTTCTCAAATACAGAAAAACGTGAGAGAGACTGGGTTAAAGCCCCTAACAGCGCTGTGGATGTGTACGTATATTGCTCTAATTACAGTTAAATAACAATTTAACAAACACTAGAAAAAGTTAGATACGAAACTACGACTACGAAAAAACTTCTCGCATAGCAACAAGATTTATAAACAAAACAAGTTTTTAAACAGTAGTCAAAACAAAAAAAAAAAAAGTTCCTGGTGTTTGTACCCAGGCGATTTGTACACTAAGAAGATGGTCGAAAACCAAGAGGCAAAATATGGCCTGAGAATTACTCCGGCCGTGGTAGAATTTACGGAAAGCAAGGAGAGAGAAGTAACGGTCGTCGTCAGAAATATCGCTGTCAACAGTACAACTGTGCGATTTCATCCACCGTTAAATGAGGTAAGAAGAAGGAGGCAATATTTGCTCTGTGTGTATGTGTGTGTGGAAAGTGTTTTTCAAAAAGTGACTCAATCTTTAAAATAAATGGCAATAAATGCATTGTTTATTGACTTGTGAACAAGATTAATAAAATTAAGAAATAATGTTTATTGACTTACAAGGAATGTTAACAGTTTATTTAATTACGCTATATTCATATTGTTATTTTTAAATTATATCTGAAATTTGATGTATATATATATATATATATATATATATATATATATATATATATATATGTCTTGATAAAGTCCCTCAGAGATTTTTCTATTGTCTTTATTTATACGGCATACACACACACACACACACATATATGAATGTATGTATATATGTATGTACATATGAATTTTTTTCTATTGTCTTTTTACAGATATATATTTTATTTATTTATATCTTAATTTTTACACAAATATATATATGTACATATAATAAAAATATAAAAGACTTCATTTTAACAAAACCTCTAAATGTGATTGGGTGTAATTTCCTCAAAATCTATAGCTGAAGTAAGATAAGAGAAAAGTTAATTTTATTGATTATATATATATGCAATGTCTGCAATGCAAAACGGACCATGGGTTTATGTGTTGTTAAATTAGGAACACATGTGTTTATTCCTGCTAGAAGAAGGTCCAGTACAAGAACATGGTGAACTCAGAGACTGAATCCAGCATAAAGAAGTGTAAAATCATCAAGACCGATATAAATAAATATATATATATATATATATATATATATATATATATATATATATATATATATATATATATATATATATATAACAAATATATGTATTAAATAACAAAATTTACAATGGACATATACATTAACATTTGTGCTTGTGTGTGAGTAAAGAGTTTGTATTTTGGTGAATGTTCATACAAATTGAAGACAATATTCATGAGAGCTTACATTGTAGATGTGTTCACTGAAAATGAAGAAATGAAAAAGAGAATGTATGTATATATAGACATATATATATATATATATATATATATATATATATATATATATATTATTTATATATTATATATGCATGGTATTTATAGGAAAACGCTCAATACAAGTGATAGAGTTAACAAGACATTGAATAGTTTAAAAAGCATTCTTTTATATAAGTAATACATAATAGAGAGAATTGCTAAATATATTCCTTTAGTTGTTAATGTCATGGCATCGGAGACAAAGTCCAAATATATCTGTTTGAAATTGATTGAAACACTTATCTGCATTTAATCATATCTCCTCTTCCGAATGCTGCCTGTCGATGCATTATTCGAGTTTGCTCAGAGACAGCATTTCCTGACCTTTGGAGTAGACAAAAATGCATTCTTTCACCTCGGTAGTCTTCAAGCCTCTCGTGTGGTGTCTCAAATCCATTTGGTACCTAAATTTAGGTCTTACCCATTATTACCAGATAAACGAACTCATCTCTTCCTTACCAGGTATCTTCTTATCAACCAAGAGGAGATAATCTATATTTTTTCATATTCTCCCAACACACAGAAAAAACATACAATTCAGTGTCCAATTCATAACATAAAAATACAATATTTGGTATATGACCATGAAGTCAGTTATTTGTTTTTTTAATATAATATTTGGTATATAACTATAAAATCAATTCTTTTATTAATACAATAAGAATTTCCACAAATTCAATAGACCAATATAATAAAGGGGAAATTCTTACCCTCAGTATGTTAGTGGAAACATGATAGTTTGGTGTTTACTTGACAATTAACTTTTTTGAATCATTCACTAAGAATAACTTCACTAGGTTTGAAATATCAATAACAGGACTATCATGTTCTTCAACATTATTATGGCCCATTACTAGTGAAGGCATGTATAAGTGCCTCCCCACCAACCTTTTTAAGACACTTGTAAATTTGTTAAATCAATTCAAATTATGCCCCTTTTCGTCGCTAGGTTTACATTATTAGCTGATGTGCTATTTGTACAGAATAACATTTTAGTAAACAATAAATGTAATATTCTACCCTTGTTAAGGCATTTCAAGTATTAAGTTATTTCGATTAAAATGACATTACCTTTTTTTTTGTCATTTATATTTATTTTCATGACACAAAATTTCATTATTCATTAATTGTATAGCTAAATTGTATTGGACCCCATTTATATTTTTATAAGTCTGTGCATAATTAAACTAGGATACCTTTTTTGTTACTTTAATTAAACCATATAATTTTTCAATGGAACCTTTTCATCGTGAGGCAGATCAAATAAATGTTCAAGGGTAGTTTGCTTTCAAGACAGAATAATTAAACATGGGTAATTTGAAGAGCACTTAAGTCAATTGCTTCTTCTGAGAAGTGTTTTCTTCAGCCAGACTTATTATTTGGGCCATGCCCTGTTGATGTTGTTTATACATCTTGTTGGATCCATTCTTTAGAGTATTGGTAAAGTTCAGTCATAATGATAAATACAGTTCAGTTAAAATTCCACTGTCAGTTGAATTTTCCAATGGATTGCATATAAACAGTTTAATGTCTTATCAAGGAGAATTCAAACAGGTACTACCACTCTGGGTCAGAGAGGACCTGGGAATAATGGCAACCAAGGAGTGACTCCACACTCCTCAAGTCTCATAAGCAGAGCCTTGTCACTAGATTTAGTTTAAAGTTTTAACCAGAACTTTGTAGATGAATAATCCTTAGCTTAAAAGAACTGATGAACAGAAAAGACTATCTGTTACTGACAATACTGTTTGAGCTTTTCCACTATGAACAGTAAATCTTTCAAGTGATCCGTTACATTTTGTGTAAATGTAATATTTTTAAATTTAACACTTTGTGCGCTGCAGACCCATTTTACGTGTATTTTAGCACTTATAACCATTCTTAATTTCTTCATAACTGAGGATTTTCGAACTGAAAATTGAATTGTTATTCACTAATAAATATAATTATCACTTCTATAGATACAGTTTAATGCCTTGATCAAGGACAAGTTTGGCTCCGATAAGATTAGCCAGGATAAGGTTGCAATTTAGTCATACTAAGTAATAAGTTGCCCAGTACACGAATGGCCAATAAGTGGTCAGAAAGCGACCAAAAGAAATGGATGCAGATTAAAACATCTTACCAAGGACTGGTCATAAGTGATCAAGTGAATGCAGTTTGAAGTCTTACCCAGGATTAGAATGGTCATAAGTTACCCTTAAGTGGATGCTGTTTAAAGTCTTACCCAGGACAAGAGTGGTCATAAGTCACCCTTAAGTGGATGCAGTTTAAAGTCTTACCTAGGACTAGAGTGGTCATAAGTTGACTCAAAGATGGACGGGAGACAAAATTCCTAAGAAACTCTAGTAATTAAGTCGACTTAAAAGTAAAAAAAGAATCTATTTGTCTCCTAAGTATATGTGAGAAATTGTATTGTTACACATATATATTTAACAGATTGCTTATTTGTTTATTGAAATTGCAGATATGTTTAGCAAAATATGGGAAAATTGGTGACTCCTCATTTGAGTTGTAACAGAGGAACAAAGGACAAGACAATTGAATAGTTTAAAATACATTTTTTATACAAGTTTCCTCTGTTGGAATGGCTGTAGTGTGAAAAATAGTTCATCACCCACAAGGATGCTTTTGAACTTTATTGAGACAGGAAAGTGAAGACTGGATAGCTCCTGTCCATATATGACAGCAGTAATCCATTTTTAGTCTGATCTGGCTCTTGTAAAGGTACAGGTTCTTACTGGAACAGTAAAGGGAACAGACCATTTTTCCAGTATCTTGTACTTGGTGCTGATGGAATGTCACAAGTTTTATAGGACATAGTTCCAACCTAACCAGAAAATAAGTTCAAGAGCTGCAAGAAAATGCAATAAAAAATCTGAAAGAATTGTTACCGCACACCTTTATTAGACAAAAGCTAAATGCACTTAAGTTAAGATCAGTTTGGTAATATTAATTGTGAATACAATGAAACATTTTGAAAATTACAATTCCAAATTCATCAATATTTCATACACAGTCAGTTTTATTTGATCAATCGGTAATTTCATAAAACTAATAATGGGTTGCTAAGCAAGAAAGAATATTTCTAGTTTTTCATTTCTCCATTATAGGCATTATTATATCCGTGGTATAGTAACGCCTTAATACACGGGTGGAATAGAACAGCTGAAAGAAAGGAATGACAAACGTGCATTATTCTCAAGATATTATATAATGCTATACATACTTGTCACTAATTTGTCTCAAATAGAAAAGTTATAATATATGTATACATCAAGTAGTGTGAAAAAGGGCAAAAATAGAGAGAGAGGGCCTTATTTGTAATACTTCCCAGGTCGCTGGTGTCCTCTATGTGCCAGGTGAATTCATATGGTTTTCTCTGTAGGTCCTGCCACTGTGGGTTTGAAAAGTCCATTTTCTCTACAGCCTACATAGCAACTGGTCACTCTATGAACTGGTGTTACTCACCGGTCATCCCATAACCTTCGTGACTTCATCAAAACCAAAAGGAAATATTCACCTTTTCCATCCTTATATTAATAACTCTACACATGCATTGATTAGAAATAATTATCATGACTGATGCTATTTAAATAATTAACTTTTTTTCTTTTGGGCAGAGTGACTTGTTTTGTCATTATGTCACTAATAAACATTCAATAAACTAACTAAAAATAATATTAATTTTTCCTTCTATTTTTTTAACATATTTTTTTATAAATTGTCTGGATATTTTGAAAACATTGCAATGACAGGAAATAATATGTAAATGGTAGACAGAAAAAGAAACACAAAAATTGGGAGGCAATACTAAGTTAGATTTGTTATTAATTTTTGACTTGTATTTCTTTCAAGTTATGTTTTTCTCTTTTTTTTTTTCTTGCATTCTATTGTGTCTTGCAGCCAGAAGTAATTTTTTTTTGTTTTCAATGCTTGCTGATTCCTTCGTCATGGCAGAATAAGAAACTGTGTCTTGTAATAAATAAACAATAGAAAAAAATTAAAAGTTTAAAATGAATAATAATGACAGTGCTTCATTGAAGAATATTCAAAGATTGGATCATTATTACTGAGGATAAAAGCATAAATTTATGCAGAGTGTATAAATTTTTGATAGATTTCTTCTTGCTAGAAAACAAATATAGAAAATGCAGTTATTAGTGTTCTGTTTTGAGTACTAGTTCAACCATGATGAGGTACATTAGATTGATTAATTTGTTTTTTAGGACTTATCAACTTTTTGCAGGTTATTCAAAACCAGAAAATACTTTTAGATTCTAAGAATTTTTTGTAGATTTATTAATACAAGTCCTACTAATTAATCCACAGCTAGGGGAAAGAGATGGATTCATACATTTTCCAAAGATATTTGCATATAAGTGAATATAATGAACCCAACTGGAATTTGAACTCTTCTCTCTGATTTTCATTTAGGAGCCATTATCCATTACACCACCTGCACATCCAATCTTACAGCACCTGATAATCCCAAGCAGTCAGACACTGAGGTACTGACTAAGCTTGATGTTACTTAACTTTGGTGATCATACAAAAACCAGTGTTTCAATACAATATGACTGTAAGCTGAGGTACATAAATAGTCTGTTATTTTAAAATCTGTTTCAGGTGTAAATAAACTATGACCATGACAATATGTACATTAAATGAGCCTATATTACTTGGACATCGTTCGTACAATTTAACGCTGGTTCAATCCACCGTTCTTGTCTTCCTCACACTTCAAAGCGTAAACCCATTCACCACTCCTAACTATTTCAGCCCTCTTTTATCAGGCCAACACCACTGCTGACCAACCAAATAGCCTCCTCCAGTTCGACCAATCAGCACATAACTTGCTATTGGTCGAAGCATGCCACACTGTACAAAAAATCCCCATCACCGCACATACTGCTGGAATAGCTAGATGGGAGAGCCATGTCATTTTCAAGAAGCAAAAATACCAATGCCATGTGCCGCACATTGAGATAAGACCCTTATTTTCTTTTGCACCAGATGCAAGCCACTCTGGCTCACTTGCTTCTACGTGACGGTTCACCACACAATGATTAGGAGGAAAAGTAAGAGAACAAAGTTCTGTACTGTATCTTTGCAATTTAGGAATAAATCAGAGTCATTCATGTATTTTCAATATATGAGTTCCAATTCTGATTGGGTTCATTATGTGCAGATATCCTTGGGAAATATATGAATTCACTTATTCTCCCACCAGGTACGAGTTAATTAGTAGGAGTTCTATCAGGAAATCATTAAGATCTCAAAATCTTAGAATCTAAAAATATTTTCTGCAAAAGGTTGATTAGCAGTAAAAACAAATCAATCTAATCTACCCCTCAATCTATATATCTATCTATCTATCTATCTATCTATCTATCTCTCTCTCTCTCTATATATATATATATATATATATGTGTGTGTGTGTGTCTGTGTTAGTGTGTACAGGGTGTGATGGGTAAATTGTAGCCATTTCATAATTTCAATTTTTGATTTTTTGGCTGCACAGTATAGTAGGGTCAGTTGGTCACTATCTGAGGAAAAAAAAGAGCACCATGACAAAATTCGCTTCACCAGAAATTTGGAAACGGTATGCTGTATTGCTTGGCAACACACCAGAAGCTCCAATACAAACAATTTAGTATCTTTGTGTGTCAATCTGACGACAGTGCAGAGAATTTGGAAAGAGTTGGATGAGTCTAATGGTGCTTATGAAGTTATGGCAGCTCAGAATACTCACTCTGATCATTCTGATAAAAAAGTACTCCTAAATTTGTTGGTGAGGGCCTCAGATTCAACATCAAGTGCCCTGAGGAGGTAGTGCTGCCCTGGGTCAAGATGGTAGTTCCTGGAAGAACCTGTGTCTGGCAACATGACTCTGAACCATGTCACACAACCATTCATGGGTGTCAGACAATTTATGTGACTACATCACCCAATACATTAGACCACCTAACTCCCCAGACAGTAAACCCCTTGATTATTATGTGTGGGGTGCAGTTAAGAGAAAGACCACCAAAACTCCATGTAAAACCCAAGATGAACTGAAGGCAAGGATTATGAGAGCATTCACCAACCTAAATAAGGAGACAGTCCAGAAGAGTTGCAGGAGATTCTGAAGTCATATGCAGGCCGTAGTTGAAACCAATGGTGATTTTATTGAACAAATTTACTCTTTACTATTTCAAGATATTTTTGTGTAAATTTGCTAAATATATGTTAAATGAGATGTTGTTTTTCCTTTCGCATAATTTATCCTTTGTGCTCTCTCTCTCTCTATCTATCTTTCTATCTATCTATCTATCTATCTATCTATCTATATATATATATATATATATATATATATGTTTAAAGGTACTATTCAACTTTGCTTAGTCATCAGCACACTCTGTAGCTGAGAGTTCAAAGCACATATGATCAAAGGGGAACACAGGTTTGAATCCTGCCGGAGAGTGCATATTTTTCATTTAATAATCAGGGTGCTAGATGAAAATAAAGTGCTCAGAATGAAAAATATTAAAATAATATTACAAATAATGTGTTAATAATACTATATGAAAAGATTACTTAACTTTTAACTATCAATTTTATCCCAACTTCAAAGTTACTTGGTAAAATTTCCAGTCTTTAGGGGTTCTGGTTTAAAATGATGTTTTTCAATTTTTTTTTTTTTTTTCAATTTCCTTTTTTTTAACCAGAAAAACTTGAAAAAATTGGAAATATTGTTTAAAACCAGAACCCCTAAAGACTGGAAATTTTGCCAAGAAACGTTGAAGTCAAGATAAATTAATATTTGAAAGTTAAGAAATCTTTATATATATATATATATATATATATATATATATATATATATATATATGTATATAATGTATAGTATATATATATATATATATATATATATATATATATATATATATATACACACATATATATAATGTGCCAGTATATAACAGTTAATTATCCTAACAAATACTTTAAATTTACCAGTTATTACGAAAAATTTGAAACATCTCATCTATATATCTATATCTATCTATATCTATCTATCTATATATATATATATATATATATATATATATATATATATATATATATATATAAGTAGGATCTCTGGCTGATGCAAAATCAGTCGGGTTTTGATCCTTGCTTGAAGCAATCAGATTTCTAGCCACACTGAAAAGCTCAGATACAGTGAAACAGTCTGTCTGTGGATGATAATATATATGCTTCCAGGAAATTCAGTTGAGCTCTCTTGAGAAAAGGGTAATTTTAAAAACTGTGCCTACTACTGCTATTAACACATTGCTCTTCAACTAAATCGAGCTGTCCAGACCCCACTGGTGTATTGCATATAGAAAATGTGAAAATAAAAATAACGTTCAGATATTGTAGACCATCTACATTAAAATAAAGCATCCCACACTCAACAAAATTACATTTCAAACTAGTCACAAACAAATTACATTATTTCTAAACATTATTTCTAAACATTATTTCTAAACATATGGTTCTGTTGTTAATATTTTGTTCCCTCACATGGTACGACCTCATAGAACCACATCATGAATTTACAACCTCTATCTGCTATTCCACAACTGTTATCATTGCATAGCAATCTTCTATGTCAACATAACAGAGTATGATCTTTGATGGTGAATATCTTTGTTCAAATGTCCATATAGCCACTCTGAAGATGGCACATGTTAGCCAAAATCTTAGATCAAGGAACAGCGTAATAAAAATTATCCTAATGTTGGACAATTTTTGTCTTTATTATATCCCAAAATTAAAGCAACTATACAAAGTTTAGAACAGCTCATGATCAAACATAATAGACATTCCTTGTCTGTTATATTTAACAAGATGTGTTTGAATAATGATCTGCTGCCCCATGACACACTATATATATATATATATATATATATATATATATATATATATGTCTGTGTGTGTCTGTTTTTCCCTCTTATATATATATATATATATATATATATATATATATATATATAGAATGTCTGTTTTCTCTCTCATATATATATATATATATATATATATATATATAGAGAGAGAGAGACATATATAAAAAAAGAGAGAGAGACATCAAAACAGATTTCAGTAGATAAATAAGTCACTCTCCTCTCTCTCTCTCTCTATACATATATATATATATATATATATATATATATATATATATATATATATATATATATATATATATATATTTATCTATAAGTTACGAGTTCACATGCTAAACGTGAACATCAAGTAAAAGAAAAAATCCTAATTAGAAATTAGGATTCTTTTCTATTGTCTTGCACCAACAAAATAACATTAGGCTTCTTATAATTACGAAGAGGCATCATGTATTTGAAGAGAAAATGCTGACATAAGAAATAGTTCAATTCTTTGTTTATCCCCTGGGTCATTCATTAGCTTAGCTGAAGCTTCTATTTCTCACAAATGCAACTTCATTCTCAACAATTTCTCTTCTCCTACCCTTCCTCTTAATCCTCCCTTTCCCTTGCTTCTTTCCATCATCAGAACACGATGTGCATTTAAAATGCATACTTCATTAACCTCTCCTATATGTAATTGGAAAGCTCACCCATTACCTTATTAGGGTGCCTGCCACATAACAATTGTTTGAAAGTTTAGCTGACTATTGTTTAGGGTAGAAAGTTTAGTTTTCACTATGTTCCCCTGGAGTGTGGCTGAATGCTCGATTAAACCAGTCCACTGTTATAAAAAAGGTTGCTGTTTAAAAAGCAAAGGGTTTCTGATTCCATGTTTCACTCTATTGTGGCAAATGAAAGCAGAAAGATATGAATATTTAGCATCTGAAAATACAGGCTGGGTCAAATATCATGGGACCAATAAATCCCTGAGTTCAACTTTACTTCATTCAAGCACGAGTTCTGCCATGAATTAAAGACAGGCACACAAAAATATCAAGAAAGTACAAAAAGAAATTGTGCTTCAAAATAATGTCCAGTGTTGTGAATAAGGGGCTTTTTGCTTTGAAAGCAACAGTCTTTCAATAGAATTTTTTTTTAACTCAAGTTGTGAAGGATTGGTGAAAGCTGAATATTTATCTTTGTGCATGAACAGAAAATAATGACCAACGAATAAAGAAATTCCTTTCTATATTTCTGAGATGAGGTATTATGTACATTATTTACATTATTCAGACTATTGTCCTCATCTATGTCGCCATATTTATTACAATGTTTCGTTGTACGCTCCGGCTTTCTTCAGGTGGTTGGAATGTCGAACTGAACCCTTTATTTCACTCACTAAGGTAGACTGTTCTAGTTTCATGTGCCATGTTTAAACTTATGGAATCAGCACATATGCTAGGCCACAAAAATCTCCTGTGCCGACCAAGCATAAAAATGAATACAATATAGGAACCAGTAATAAGGAGTACCAGAGAAAAGCAATAATAACAAAAAAAGTTGCAATATGAGCTCTGGTAAAAAAACATGCAATGATAACAGCAAAAAATTGCAATATGAGCCCTGGTAAAAATTGTTGCTGAGACATTAGGTTTATAATACCAGAAATTCATACACAATTGCCCTCAAGGACACATGGTACAGTGGATAAAGGCGTTGGTTAGATCCAGTGACATGACCCAAAGAGTGTGAGTTCAATACCTGGTTCAGAGGAAGGGTAGAAGAGAAATTGTTGAGAATGAAGTCGCATTTGTGAGAAATAGAAGGCAGTGGAGAACTTTCAGACGGAAATTAACAGGAGATAACTGGTAAGTGGTATCCATTAAACATGGCATGTGAAACTAGATCAGTCTATCCCAATGAGCAAAATAAAGGGTTCAGTTCGACATTCGAACCACCTGAAGAAGGTCGAAGTGTACAATACAAACATTGTAATGAATATGTTGACAAAGATGAGACCAATGTAAATAATGTACAAGAAATTTCTTATCTTGTGGAGACATACAATTGAAAGATGGAAAAGAAAATGCCATTGGATTTTTTTAAGTTTTGGCATATTGGCCTTTTTATATGAGAATGTCAAATGTCATGTGGTAAGTTAGGATCAACTCAGTATTATTCCTTATATTTTTTATATTTTTTGTATAATTCTTTTAGCTTGTAATTATATATCTGAACTTTTACAGATTCATTATTTGAATTTAACAATACCTTAAAAGTCTCCTTTATTTTAACATTTTTTTAATTATTTCACCCCAAAGTAATGCCTTTTTTATATCAATGCCACTAAAACTGATTCCCTAGACTTCAACTAATAAGGCCCAACTAGACTACCTGTAACTTGTTGGGTCACTGACAGTTCAGGTTAAAAAACATTGAAGATGATCTCAGCATTAAAATATTGTCTGTTTGAAGAAAGTTGAAATAAAAAATACTTACTATATAAACAACTTGTATTTTTAAATCTTATTCACTTAAAATATTTTTTTAAATCACATTAACGTAAAAATATATTTTTAATATGCCAAAAAATATTTTAAAATTACATTCACTTGAAAATATTTTTAAATATGGCAAAAAAATTTTTCAAATATTTAGAATACTGTTTGTTTAAAGAAAGCTGAAATATAAATAAGTTTACACAAAATCTCAGAGGTGGAAAGAGAGAAAGGGATGTAAAGCAGCCTAAATGTAAACATTTATGTCCACAATCCAGATGTTAAATTAGGTCACCATCTGAGACAAACACACATCATTTCCTTCTCTCCCCACGTCCTACATAATAATAAATTTACATCTTTCTTTCACCCACTCTCTATATATGGCCTCTGTCAAACAGACAAGCAAGCAAGTTCACAGAGTTTTATAATAATAAAGGTACAAACTGTCTTAAGTGAATCAATAAAATTTGTTGAATCTTTTACATATATAGGAAGCTAAATAAATTCAACTGAGATGTATGTAAAAATTTGCATAGCTAGACCCCTCTGAATAAAATGGATGTAATCTAGAAATCTGATCTACCAGACAACCTCAAGCAGAGATTCTTTTGAGCCACTGTAGAGGGGATTTTAATGCTTGTTGCCACTGCTCGGACCTTAACTAAAACACTAAAATATAAGCTTAATCAGATGCTCTCTGATACTTAACATCTCTTGGAGACAACATCCAAATAAATCACAGCTCTATGGACCGATTCTTGTTACCTCTACAAACTTACATGAATACAGAATGCACTTTACAGGACAAAGCTGGCAAGTAAAACAAGAACTCATAAGTGATGTACTGCTCTGGACACTTAGACATGGAGCAAGACAGGTTTCATCCACCAGCAATCACATACATTAACTAGCTATGTTATGATACAAAATACCACCATAATGAGCTTCCAATCTTGTGCAAGACAGTGTTGGCTGCTTTGATGAACTCATAAATGTCTAACCTAGCTCAACCAAATAAATAAATAAATATGGTAATGCCACTAAGTAATTACTGGCACCGAAAGAGAATGAGAAGGCTTTTTGGGATCTGTCTACCCAGGCATTTGTTTTTATCTGAGTATTCAACCATTTAACAACTACAATACATCTTTTAAATGAAACATAAAATGTTTATTCTTTGAAGGAAAAGTAGAAGCAGAACATCAGTTGAAATAACATTTATATATTCTTTTCAGAAATATACAATAGCAATAAAATGTTCAATTTTCCTTGCAGTGAAATTTGTTTTTTCAAGTAATTAAGTGTTCATAGTGTGATGTGAAATGTGAGGACAAAATTACTGTATGACAGTCAGCCTAATTTGTCCATGTGTAGACATAGCCTTAATTGGCAGCTGCTCTTCCATTGTGTGCATGTGTGTGCACGCAGTGTAGATCAAACTGGCCTCCAAAATTGTTTTGAGCCTTGAGAAGCAGTATGACCTGTAACAAGCATGCGTGGAAGCGTCCCCGAACTGCATGTGTGTTGTCGCCAGGCACACCTTGGAGTACCATAATGGACTCGACCGAGGACTACAAGAAGATGACGCGCGAGTCGTTTGGGGTCTTTTCTTGGGCGACAAAAGCCATTGCGGTCGGTCGTTGGCAGCAGTCTTGGGTGCCGTTTTGCTCGTTTGTTGCTGTAAAGTGTTCGTTCAGAAGAGGAGGCATTCATTTTAGGTTCGCAAGAAGGTGTTTGTTTTTGTGTCACAAGAAGTTTTTTTTTTCCCATTTTCTCGCACATGACCTTTTTGAATACAGAGATTTTCAATAGTTTGAAAATAGTTTCATACTGGCTTGCAAAAACCTTTTTCTTAAATTTGAGGGAGGGGATAAAGGAATTTATTATTGTTATTTTCTACATGGTCCAAAAATAACAGTATTTTGGCAGTATTTATAAATATTATTTATCAAACAAATCTTCTGATGGGATTTTATTGGGTAAAAAAATATATATAGGATTTAATTCCTATAGACTTTAGAGATGAGAAAGGACAATAGAAGAACAGGATTCAGGAAGATAAAAGATGGCAGTTGATGTTGCATTTAATTATATTTCCAAATACTTAAATTCTTCTGAACTTTAAATTGATAATTTAACAGTATTATTCATTTTTAATGAGGCATTGTCTGGCTTGTAAAATATTTTTATATAACAAAATCAGAAGACTATTTCTGATACATCTTTCATGTATAGTGAGACTAGAATCTTATTTTATGGAAAAACAAAATATCTCTATGCTTTTATAAAATGTTTCACTGAACTGGGAATCAAAATGTGCACAAATACAGTTACCATTATTTGACTGAAAATTAAATTATTACAATTATTATTGCCATGTTTGTTCACGGAATCCTCACAAGAGTTTATTTTATAAGAATGAAATGAGGAAATATCTTAATTAAAAGAAAACAAAACATGGTACACATTTTCTTCTTTGGTAATCAGCTATTTTTTGATATTTTGGGTATTTTCATCTCGGATAAAAGAAGTGATTTCATGCCCTTGGGACAGTTGGACCTTACCAGAAAAGATGGACCCTGTGCATTGAATGAAGGCCAACTCGAGACTTGGACAATATTGATTCAATAAATAAGGCCTTTATTTGAGTCTTTTCTTTATATCAGAACAACCTGAAATATAAAAAGGATTTATTGGGAGAAAAGAGTAGAGAAAATGTCAAATCTCTTATCCCAAATAGTTTCAGTGGTGCAAGCAACAAAATATAAAACTCTCACTCTGGTATGAAAGTCGTTTACAATTTTCTTATAGTCAAACAGTTCAAATAAATCATTTTCTTAGCAACAAAAGAAATGTTCTTATTTCAAAAAATTTACAATTCAAAATGATGCTGATTCCAAGGTTGGCAGTTGCAGTTCAAATTTGGGTGAGTAAACCTGTATGAATCTGCTTTTCTGGAGTGTTTTTGAGGAATATACAAATTTTTGGAACAGGTAACTTCAAGTTTGAAAGAAACACTCATGGGTCTATGGCATTCCTATTATGAGAATTTAGAAGATTATTCTTCTATTTTCTTTATCAACAGTAACAATTGAAATAGTCTTTTATCATGCTAATTTCCCACATGCTCTATTTCTCTATTCAACAGCAGACTTATCACTTTCTCTGTAGCCTGAGTCAGTTCACCTCTTTCTGGTCAATTCTTTTCTGCTATTGCAGTCAAAATTTTCCTCTTATATAGCAAGCACATAGATCAAGACACACTCATAAACAAATTCATTAGAGGTACAATACTTTTTATCCCCATTGGTTAAAAAATTAAGTCTCCATTGAAATAAACTGTGCCTGTTTTCAAATTTGATTAGTTTTGAAAACATCAAAGCCAGACCCATTCTGTAAAATTTTGCAGTGAAAAGTTTAAATTTGGAGTTAATTAAATTAAAAAAAACACACACATATTTTACATAGATAAAGCCCTTTGTAAGGTGTGGACTGTACTTGTGAGAACAATTTTTATATTTCTTTAAGGTATGGGCTTCCAGGAATCCCTCCAATTAGTCTACTGAAATCTTTTCCAACCAATCCAAGGGCCCCAACTACAACAGGAATTGTTGATGTTCCTATGTGCCACATTTTTGAGATTTCGAGTTCAAGGTCCTTGTTTTTTTGAACATCTTCAAAAATACATTGCAGTCTGCAGGGACTTGCCATATCACTAAGGAGGCACTTTTTTGTTTTTCTATTATTATTATTATTATTATTATTATTATTATTATTATTATTTCTGTTGTATATACATTTCCTCTTGGGTCCCAGCCAGAGACCTAAGGTCAGAAATCTCTTCATGAAATATTTCACTGATCATCTTTTCTAAAAATAACAAAAACAAACCAAAGATCACATACATTTTACATAGATAAAGCTCTTTGTAATGTGTGAACTGTATTTGTGAGTACAATTTTTGTATTTCTTTGAAGCATGGGCTACCAGGAATCCCTTCAATGAGTCTATCAGAACCTTTTCCAATCAATCTGAGGGCTCCAACTACATTATTGATGTGCTCATGTGCCACAATTTTGAGATTTCCTCTCCTTATACTTTGATCGTCTTCCTATGGTTTGCCATATGATGAGAATCTGTGAATTTATAGGGTCCCTATCATAAAACTACCTGTGACTCTGCAATGACTTCACAATCATTCTCTAAAAGAGGTGTAGCAACTTAGATTATCCCTAACCAGAATATATCCAGGTATAGTTTAGCCTAATCCAGAATAAACACTAGGGTTATTACATAAGTAATGACAAGAAAGAAATTATTTATTTTACATAATAGATATCTATTTTTAAATAAAGTCTACTTCCATGTCATTGCACTTAATTCACTGGTGAATATTAAGCACAATAGACATTTTATAATGAAGATTCCAGCTTAAAATTCAGATAAGGACTACATGCCTGGCTATGAACTTATTGAGTCATCTTCATTTCTAAATATTAATTGAAAGAAATTTCTATGAAAATTTTAAAAGCACATCCCCATTGCATGAATTTAAGCATACTATTAAGTTGACATCTCAGTTCCCTCTTTTCACTGTCATAGCAGTTAAATGTAACTTCCTCTTCTACCGCAACAGATTCTTCTCTCACACTTCCCCACAGTGGAACTTCCTTCCTCTTACTTGCTTCTCTGATAACTATAATCTTCAAAAATTTAAATGTAATGTCAATCGACATCTTCTGATGCCTTGATCTTGATTTCCGTCCTTCTGTTTATCCTTTCCTTAAACATCTCTCTTTACTCTTATTTTCACTTTCTGTAACCCCTTGCATGCTAGTGGCACTTCCACCATGCTTGGGGTAAAATGCTTAAAAGAAATTAATTTTAATTGAAATTCTTAAATGTAACAAATTTTCTTCCTTTTGTCAACAGAACTTCAAAATGAAAGTGAAATCGACAGAAAAAGTACTTGCACCTGGACTGTCGACACAACTAACTTTCGTATATGCGAAAGAAAAAGTCGATTCCTATGAAGAAGATAAATTCTTAGTATCTTGTGAAAGCGGTTCTATTGAAGTGCGGCTGATTGCGTAAGTATTCTAGACAATGCCCAACAACCAACAATATTTACAATATTTCCTTTACTTCTCATGGAAGTCTACAGATTTTTTTATATTCCAATGTATCAATTATATTTTTGTTGATATGGTTATGAATTATGTAGGTAGAATATGATGGATTTAAAGCAATGGTAATGTTAATAGCAGTATTAGTCATTTCCTTATTAGGAAACATTTGGCATTCATTGACTTTGTGACCAATGCTACTTTCAGTTATAATTTATAAAATTTCTATTAAAACAGATTTTCAGGAAAATAGGTGTCCATAACTGTTATTGCTCTTTCCAGTGCTGAAGGGGGATTCCTTCCTAATCTTTTCTTTGAATTAATGTCAGATGTCAAAATCTTGATTATGTTATCAAAATTATCCATTCTAGTTGTTGCTACTGCTGTTGAAATTCCTCAAGTGTTTCTATTATTTGGAACAGTTCTTTGTGATCCTATAGCACCAGCCCATGAATGTGAAGAAATATGGTTTTCTTTAAGGCCTTCAGTTTTCATTCACACAAAGCCATTTTTAACCATTGATCTGAGGAAGCAAATCTATACAGCTGACTACTTAGATATTTCTGAACAAGTTTGATGCCATGTATGGCATCCATATGAAAGACAAGGTTATTTTTTTATCATTTCATCCCAAGCAAGGCAATAAAGCCACTAGAATTCACGAGGTTACTGGGTGTTATAGAATATAAGAAAAACTACTATTAAGGAGAGAGGACAATGAATCAGAATTAAAAAGAAAGAAGATAACAATTGGCATTGAAAAAGATAACGATTGACATTGCATCTAAATTTTTGAAGATCAAAATTGACTGGAAAGCAAGAAACCAAAAGAGAGTTCTCCAAGTGAGAAGTACAATGGAAAAAACTGTTATCATAGAACTTACAGTTATATCTAACCATTTCTACTGTAAATTGATGAGATCTTGCTGCCAGTCCAATATGGCACTTAAATTCATAAAGTCTAGGTACCATAGAGGAAAGTTAATCAGAACAATTACCATGAACGTATTTAGAGATCATGACTTGGGTTTTAAGTTAATGTTTTGTAGCAATTTGTGGTGTTGGGCAAAACTACTACTAGTGTAGCCTATTATGTGTTCACTTACCTTATCTGCACTCAATAATAACTCCAAACTATCAGCTAAGCTCTAGCAATACAAGAAACCTGAAAATAGATTTTTCAAATTCAGTAGCTGGTATGGCTCTTTCCAGTATTGATGGAGGTTTCCTTCCTAACCTTTTTAATGAAGTAGTGTAGTATGTCATTATCATATGACATTATTTTCTTCAAGTTACCTATGATATCCAATTTTGCTGTTGCTGTTGTTGAAAGTTCTCAAGTGATCTGGTTTCTGTCATTTGGTACAGTTCTTGTTTGAACTTCTGTTGCACCAGATCACAAGGTTTGGAGAAGTTTACCCTTAACAAGATCCATACGCTTCACTCGTTCAAAACCATTTTTAAGTATTGATCTTAAAATGCAGTTTTATACAACAGAAACTTTAGATCTTTCTGAATGCATTTGACACCATGCATGACTTGAGGTTTTAGGTTAATGTTTTGGTTTTACAACCTATTCTATATTCAATTTCCTTTTCTCCTATACTAAATTTGTTAAAACTGATTCATATACTGACATATTCGAAATGTTTAGTATTTACTAATTCCATATCCTCTTGATTATATCATTATTTTCTCTTTGAGTTACATGTGATGTCCATTTTAGTTGTTGTTTTCAATTTATGTCAATTCTTGTATCTGGTACAATTCTTTGTGATTCTGTAATGCCAGTCTACAAGGTTTGTGGAAACATGGTCCTTGCTAAGACCAACAGGTTTCATTCACCCAAAGCCATTTTTAAGCATTGATCTGAGAAAAAAGTTGTATATATCTGACAGTTTAGATATTTCTGAATTAGTTTGGCACCATGCATAACATCCACATGAAACATGTGATCTAAAAAGGCTATTTAAAAACATGACTTGAATTTTTAGTTTAATGTTTTGTAGCAACTTGTGGTGTTGGGTAAAACTACTCCTAGTGTAGCCTATTCTGTGTTCATTTACCTTTATTTATCATTTCACCCCAAGCAAAGCAATAAAGCCACTAGGATTCAAGAGGTTACTGAGTGTTATAGAATATGAGAAAAAGCTACTACTAAGGAGAGAGGACAATAAAAGAATGAGAATTAAGAAGTCAGAAGATAACGATTGACATTGCATCTAAATTTTTGAAGATCAAAATTGACTGGGAAGCAAGAAACCGAAAGAATTACCCAAGCGAGAAGTACAATGGAAGAAACTGTTAGAATAGAACTTATGGTTATATCTAACCATTTCTACTGTAAATTGATGAAACCTTGCTGCTAACCTAGTACTGCACTTAAATTCATAAAGTCTAGGTACCATAGAGGAAAGTTAATTAGAACAATTACCAGGAATGTATTTAAAACTGTTAATGTTCTGGTTTTGTAGCAATTTATGGTGTGAGTCAAAACTACTACTAGTGTAGCCTAGTATGTGTTCACTTACCTTATCTTCACTCAATAATATTTCCAAACTATCAGCTAAGCTTTAACACCACAAGAAACCATGAAAACAACTGATAAACTAAAATGTTTCAGACCTGAAGAAATCATTTCAAGAGATCTGGAAGCATGTAAGTCCAGCTCTGCATACTAAACTCTGGGAACAGATTAAACAACATCAAACACACAGAAATCATTAGACTATGCAAAAACAAGGGAGAAAATTCAGACAGCTCAAAATAAACTGTTTTCTAAAATCAAAAATTAAGGTTGCTTCAAGCAAAGGAAGTCTGTCAGTTTTAGTGAAGACAATGCTTCTTTGAAGCTTGTGAACTGGTGATACAAAATGACAAAGATCTGCACTGAATAAAAGAAACCACATCAGATGAGAACTTTCAACAACACCATCAACTAAAATGGATATCACATATAACTTTAAAAGAAAATAATAACTTAATCAAGATGTTGACATTCCACATTATTTCAAATAAAAGGTTAGGAAAGAAGCCACCATCAATACTAGAAAGAACAATAACAGCTAATGGACTTGAGAAAACCTATTTTTTGAAAAAAAATTGTTTTAATAGAAAGATTTTATAAATAACTTTGATAATGGCCAAACAAATTTAGTATAAGAATATGAACATACAATAGGTAGCTTCTTACAACACTGTAAATTACTACAAAACACTGACCTAAAACTACTCATGTTCTTAAATAGCATTGTTAGACTGAGACTTTCCTATGGATGTCACATGGTGCCAAACTCATCCAGAAATGTCTAAACTGTCAGCTGCATGCAATGGCTTCCTAATGGTTAAAAATGGCTTCTAGCGAATGAACTTTTCTTTTTAATGCTAATGTTCACCCAATACAAGACCCAAGAGCTATTCAAAGCAGACGGTTACTGTTTGGTGTTGTATAATCATAAGAAAAGGCAAGAAGTGAAGTTCATGAGCTTATGTAGGAAAAACAACTGTAAACCCTAGACATGAATAGGTCAGGATTGTAGTGACTGAGAAAACATCATGACAGAAGTCTGTTCCATAAAGCAGTAGTCCTTGGGAAGAAGATGTCCAAGTGGATCTTGCTTCTTATTAATTGAATGTGAAGGAAATGCACAGTGAGGAGGCATGGGTGGAATAATGAATAGTGGCTCAGATTGAGAAATTGGAGAGTCGAGTTCAAATTCTATTTGAATCCATTACATTCACTTACATGCTAATACACTTGGGAAAGATATGAATCCTCTTCTTCTCCCCACAGCTTTGGATAAATATCAGGACAGAATGGGTTCTGTAGCCTTGGATGGCAACTGGTCTACTGCAGAAAGAAATAGAAACTTACTGCAGGGAAAAATCTGCCTGGACAGTCATGTATCAAAAGATACATGATCACCTAAGCATGCATCACGCATGGCACATAACTGACTGACTGAAGGGAATGAGGATGATTCATTCTTGCATATGTGGCACAGAAAGTGTCAGTTGTAAATGTCAGAGCTGCTAGAATCAAGGAATATAGCTTGTCAGAATATATACCTTGGAAATAGTTATAGAGTAACAAGTTTTATCTATTGGAAAGGGGTGCTAGGGTAAAAATTCATCACCCACAAGACTATGAACACAATTAATACAGGCCAGGGAGGACTGGACTGCTCCATCTCAGATATTACAGCAATAATCCATTTTTGGTCATATCTGATTCTTGTAACGATAGTGTATGGCAGGGTTGTCAGATATTTACAGTAGTATTATGTTGGTGCAAAAATAATGACGTAATAATGTTGTTTTTTGACGTTACAAAATACGTCAAAAAACAACATTATTACGTCATTATTTTTGCACCAACCTAATAGTACAATGAACTGACTATTTTACCAGCAACAGACTAGATATATGAGTTCTACTTGAGGTCTTTGGTGATCTTGAGTCCCTATAGATGATCAAGGAAAGTAGCATCCTGGAGAGAATACCCATCTTCCATGATAAGTGTAAGTTCAGTGTCTGCTCAATAATAGTAGAATGTTACTCATTCGGATTTTGACATTGAATTTTAGAAGCCAGTTCTTACCCCATTGAGCCTGGTGGGCTAGGTCAGAGGGGAGATGGGCTGCTAGGATCTAGTCATACATATTTCTAGAGGTGTACATATAAACTGCTGTATCATCTGTATAGATATTCACTAAGAATATGTACTTAGAGAGCACTAAACTTTATTAAATCTCATGGACTGCTGCTATAGAATCACAAACAAAGAACTGTACCAAATAAGAGAAAGTACATCACTTGAAGACTTTCAACAGCAGTAACAGCTAAAATGAATAGCCTATGTAACTTGAAGACAAAATAATGATATAATCAAACTGTTGACTTTCCTCACAACTTCAAATGAAAACTTTCATCTAGAAAGAGTGGTAACAGTGAACTTGGGAAACCTATTTTCCTGAAAAACGTATAATAGAAAGTTTTTATAAATATCAACTAACAGTATCTCTGTTTGGTCAATGTAAAAACCAATAATTTTCTTTTAAGGAAATGACTAATCTCACCATTACCATTCTGTTGCTATAACTGCTAAACATTTCACTGGTTTTTATTTACAGTTTTTCTTTCTTTCCTCTCATAGGTCTCCTCCTAAATGCATTCTCTCAGTATCCAAACAGGTTGATTTTGGTTGTCTGATTGCTGATAATCGAGTCGTGAGCCGAAACATCAAAGTGACAAATGAAGGCGATGATGAAGGAGAATTTGAAGTGGAATACACTGGCACAAACTCATTGACCATTCACCCAAAACAGGGCATCGTTCCTTCACTTTCATCTCAGACAATCAAGGTCAGTTTGCATTCATTCATTCACAGTAACCCAAGCACAGATAGATAGATAGATAGATAGATAGATAACAAAGAGATATTAACAGGTAGATATGAAAATGTATAAGAGGCAGGAGGAAAAGAAGTAGAATGCTCATGTTAAACAGCACACATGTAAACACACCATATATATATATATATATATATATATATATATATATATATATATATATATGTATATGAAATGCATGTATTTCGGCAGCATGTTTTCATTCAGGCAGGTTTCATTAAATAATTTAGACACATTTTCAATAAGATCCTTTCATATTCACAAATGAGCTTTTTTATGCAGTTGTTAAATGACGAGAGGAAAACACTGTGTTGGCTCATATTGTAATTTATTCCAAGTATTTTTCAACACAGCATAGCAGTTGGTTGTATAAAAGTTTCTATAGTATATAATTAGTTTTATTTTTTTACTGTGATCAGTGTGGGATATATTAGTTCTTATGAGATTTTAGTATCTTTGTCATCTTCTTTGTAGTTAGAGAGTATTTAATTGTGGTATCATAGGTTGACATGTTCAGGGTTATTTGAGGAAGTATTATGTTCTTTTTGATTAATATTATATTATTGTTAATATTTCTAATATCTAATCTAATTTGTTCATCAATGATGTAATTAGGAAAGTCGTTAATGAGAGTCTGTTTAAGGTTTTTTAATTCAGTGTAGAAATTTTTTTGTGTGGGAGAGTAAACTTTTGAACGATTTATTAAATTTTGTATAATCGCTTATTTGTAATAGTAATTCACTTTTATAGTTGAGAATGCAGTGAGTATGTTTATGCTAGTTATATTTCTATATGGGGATGTAATAAAAGTATTATTATTGGTGTTTCTTCTAATTCTTTAAAACAATTTTACAAATATAAATTAAGTTACCTCCCTTAATAACATTAATTTATGCATCAACAGAATGTGTTTCATGCACATTTACAAAAAATTCTCAAGTATCTATAACATTATTTTTCGTCTTAGCAATTCACTCATGAAGATGATCTTGGATAAGATTAAAAGTACTAAGGAAAATAAAAGGAATGAGAAAAACTACAGCGCCTTCCTTAATGTATTTAATGGCAACCTTAAGAAATTGATCCATAAATATGAAAGGATTAAGATAAAATAAATAGACATATGTCTAGATGATTCAACCAAACATGTTTAAATGAAGATATGTTGCCTATATATATATATATATATATATATATATATATATATATATATATAGATAGATAGATAGATAGATATAGATATAGATAAATAAATATAAATATAGATAGATAGATGAATGAGAAAATAGTTATAATTACCTTCCAAGACCAACAAAAATTATTGAATAATCGATCAGAACTTATCTCAAAATACAAACACGAAAACAAATTTTTACTACATTAAGGAATTAAAGGAGCATCAAATTTATAAAATTCATTAATTCCTTAGAAATTACTGTTTTATGTTTCAGGTAAATAAAATTAGCACATATGGGCTTTAGTGGAGATATAAATTTTTGAGAAGATCTGAACATGAAGATGTGCATTCTTCAAAAATGGTTACTGAACCTTGCTGGGGTAATATATATGTATTTTCCATCCAATGGCAATTTTATTGAATAAATTTACTGTTTAGTATTTCTAGGTATTTTTGTGTAATTTCAGTAAATATATGTTATTTTCATTTTTGCATAATTTAGATGACAATCTATCCATCACACCTATATATATATAAATATATATATATATATATATATATATATATATATATATATATATATATATATTCTTATTTAAATTTTTCCTTTTTTCTGTTCTTTTTACAATACAGATAAACTTTTGTGCCACTTCACCAGGTAAAATACATGAATTTCTAAGGTAAGAATCTACTGACAATAATTTTCCTTTCTGAAAATAAGTTATCTTTTTCTCAGACATCTTAAATGGCCAGTTATTTTTTAATATTGTTATATCTGAGATTTCTATTTTAAATTCATGAATATATTCAGTCATCTTAATCAGATAAATTTTCTACAAGGTTGATGTAAATGTTTCCAGTAATATCTTTTGCACAATACTAGGAAAATCTTAGAAGTACCTTTAAAATTTGCTGAAGAGATTATTTCTTCTGCAATTAGTCACTTGTATATTATATCCAATTCTTTGGAAAAATTCCAAAGTAAGAAAAACAAGTTTTTTTTTTTACTAACTCATGGAAAAGAAAATTGAATAAACATTAACCTCTTGTCTTTCACTAATTGAAACTGAAAAAGTCATTAGTCAACAAGATAGTTACAAGCAATTAAAAAATGGATTTGGATCAAATTCGAAAATTTCCTAATCAGGTCCAGGTCAGCCTTCATCATATAATCCTAAAAAGGAAAGTAAAAAAAAAAAAACAACAAAAAAAACAGTTCTCTTCTAAGTGTGATGAGATTCAAAGAGAATTCTTCATTACAAAATTGTTGAAACCTAGACAAACCATTACTTCACAATATTACAGTGAACTTTTGGCTCTTTTGAGAGAAGCATTGGAATAGAAATGGTTTCTTCTGGATAAGAAATTTGAGCACTGATTTCACTGCAAGATTATTCTTGTTTTCATGTTGCAATAAACAAACATAAATTCACAATTGAAAGTTTTAGAAAACACATTATTTCCTCCTGACTTCTCATCTTTTACTCTGAATGATATTTTTCCTTGTCTGCTCAGCAGTTCCATTAAAATAATCAAACCCAAATCAGAATTATCCTTGTCTGATGGACAACACAGTTTAACTGAAAGGTTTTGTAAGACCTACACTCCTTCCATGTCTATTGAACAGGAGTAGAGGTCCATCCCTTGTTCCTTGTTCAGGATATGGTTTACTTGTTCTCCCTTTCTTTCTTTCTTCTACCTGGGTCATAATGATGTCCTAACTTAATGGTGATCAGACTAACCAATGGCTGTGACTTTCCATTGTGAGGATACAGGGTTGGCAGTTTGCCAGCTGCTGCTTCTGACTAGTTGTCAGGAGCCCAAACATTTTGGCAGCACTTAGAGAGGCTGCACTGATCAAAAGTTGCATAATATCAGAGTATTTGTAGTGCCATGTCATGCATGGGTTGGTGTCCCTGCATGTATTTCCAGTGGGCAACCCTGAGGTTACATTATGCTTGACATTCTGGCTAGTTTGTATTACCATTGATAAAAGATAGTGACAAATATGGTAGTCTTCTCTTTCTCTCCTCAAAACAAATCTTATGGAAAACACAACAAAAAGAAATACAACTAAATCAGTAAATAAAAAACCACATACACTCCTCAACCTTTCTTTATCTAATATTCATTCTATCAATTCCAATTTCTGCAATGTAGAATCTTTTCTCTTGGAATGGTCACCAGATATCTTTGCCTTCAGTGAAAAAAATTTAAATTCTTCCATTGATATCAATTAATTCTTGGTTCCAGGCTATCTTCCCCTTTCACATGCATAGCCTTGTTGTTTACATCTGGGATAATCTTTCGATGACCAGGGAATAGTCTCTCAAAGACCCAGACTACTATTTCATTAGTAAACTCTGTTAGCTATCTCTTTTACATTTATCACTCCCCTTCTTCTCAGGACTATTGCAGTATATTAGACATAGTAGCTGACAGTATAGAAAAGGCACTTTCTCTCCAGCCGTCTGCGAACATCTTTGTCTTTGGTAACATTAATGCTCACCACGATACATGGTTTAAACATTCTAAAGGTATTGATGTTGCCAGTATTCAGACATTAAATTTTTTAATTGCCCAATCCCTTACTCAAATCATGGACTTCCCTAGTCATTTCCCTAGCAAAGCCAAGCAACAGGCTCCTCTACTTGATTTATTTCTTATCTTCTCTCCCCATTATTGCCAATACTGTTCTCTTGGTAACTCAGACTATTCTGTGATATCTATTGATATTTCATTCCAATCATCTATTAAACAGGAACTCCCTATTCATAAGAACTCTTTCTGTTGCCAGCATGCTGATTGGGACTTACTCTGTGATTTTCTTCATGACACCCCTTGGACTGACATCTTTAACCTCAAGCTGAAAAATTGCAGCACTGAGGTTTCTTCTTGGACGCTTTCATCTATTCTCGGAAATACCAGGCAAAACCTCAGTCCTCTCCATGGCTCACACCCACGTGCTTGGCCAATATAGCACAGAGGAATCACTATTTTCAGCTATATCAGCATGACAGCTTTTCTCACAACAGGCACCTATTCATTGCTGCTCATAATAAATGTGAGTCCTTGAAGGAGCTAAATCACTGTTTGCCTAGAGAATGAGACACCTCATAGCCTTTAACAAGTATGGTATTCATGATTACCAAGCGGCTCTGTAATAGAGCTTTAATAAGTGCAAGGTCTCTATTCCTCCCCTCTTCAATCAATTTATCATATGCTTTGTCTGTAAATTTTCCTCAAACTCTACTCTTGACACATCTGGAGTATCCCTGCCTAACTTTCCCTTTAGAACTGAGTGATATGCATATAACCCCTTCTGTGGTTTCTGCTGTCATCTGTAACTTAGATTCCCTCAAAACATGTGGACCTGATGTTATTCCTGTAATATTCATTAAGAAATGTGCTCCTGAACTGGCTCCTGTTCTCTCTAAACTGTATAATAAATGCCTCCTTGCCTCCTGCTTTCCTGCCTGTGGGAAGTCATCATCTGTTCCAGTTTTTAAGAACTCTCAAAGGTCGCTGTCTGGCCCTTTTAACTATCAGCTTATCAGCATTCTACTTCTTTTTAGGAATACCTAGAGACCCTAATCAATCATCATCTCTTATAGTAGGGCCTTTTTTTCAGACAAGCAATGCAGCTTGCATTTGTCCAGGTAAACTTCTGATGTACTGATGATAATTGTGGAATGAGTCTATGATGCTCTAGATAAAAACGGTAAAGCCCGGGCTGCAGCATTGGACATCTTGAAAACCTTTGACAGGGTTGGCATTCAGGTATTCTCTACAAACAGAATACAGTGTTTCTGGACATTTTTTTAACTGATACATTCTTTCCTATCAAATTTTGAATGATCACACATCTAGATCCTTTCATACCAATGTGGGTGTCCACAAGGTCTCCATCCTTAGCCCTATGATGTTTTCATTTTCATTAATTACCTTCTAGATGACACCAACTCTTAACTTGGCATCTGCACTGATGACACAACAATTTACTCCTGCCTCAATAGTAAGGCTTATCAGTCTGACAAGGTCAAAATGGCAGCCAATGTTCAAAATGACTTCAAGTCTGTTGTTAACAGGGGAAAAACACCTCTAAAACTAAACTTTTCTCCATTAATCATCTGAGAGACCTTTTGCTGTCTTCCATCAGCATGGCTAATGCTAACCTCCAGAAATGTGAATGGTTATGCCTTCTTGGGCTCACTTTCTCAGCTGATATGAAGTGAAAAGACTATATTGAATCCATTGCTAGGTCAGCTGCTGAGAAAATCATGTGAGACAACTTTTCTTTCCAGAATCTATCTTACATATCTATAAGTCTACCATTCATCCATGCTTAAAATATTGCCACTACATATGGTCCCGTGTCCTTGCTATTTACCTTGAGCTCCTTGATAAGATCCAAAGAAGAATCTTTTCCACCACTATAAGGTTGCCTGATTGTATCTTTTCTATATATACTTTCATGGTAATTATTCAGATGAGCTCTTCGCTATAGTACCTAGACATTTTTTAAAAAAAAGTAAGCGCAGTTCTAGACTGGCGTCAAGATCTCATCAATTTATAGTTGACTTGGCTAAATGTAGCTGTAAGTTCTATGCTAACAGTTTCTTTTCTCACACTTCTCGCTTGTGGAACTCCTTTCCAGTTTCATGCTTTCCAGCCAACTTTAATCTGCAAAAATTGAAATCCAATGTCAATCACTATCTGCTGTCCCTTTATTTATTCTTTTCTTTTCCCAGTCACTATTAATGTATCTGTTCCTAATTCTTTTATACCCTGTAACCCCTTGTGTTTTAGTGGCTTTACTGTCTTGCATGAGTTGATACTGATTAAAAAGAAGAAATAAAAACATGAATTCTGTTTCCAGAATAATTGTTTATTCAGTGATTCGCATGTGCAATTTGGTTGATTAGGTAAGTATGTACGTAGGTAGTTATTGTCATGGGTCCTTACCTATAACTACAGAATGAACTCTTCCTAACATTATGTATACTACGCCTCTCAAGAGGGATGGTTGTATTGAGTCGAGCCGATAGTAGTTCACTCCAAACCAGACTGACAGTCATACTAACAGCTTACACATCATGTATTATTATTTTGTGTAATATACCTTCGTTATTTCAATCTCTTGTGTTTGTGTTGTTCTTCCTTGATCCTAACCTGGACCATAACAGTTAGATAGGTAGGTATGTGACACTTGGGACAACATGTGTCACTCCTAGCATCTCAGATCAACATATCAGCTTTACCTTTCAACCAGGAAGTTCTGACTCTCCTACCACTCCTCTACTCCTCTCAACATTATGACACGCATCTGACAACTAACAAGCATCATCGGAATTATATTGTCCAGACCTGCTAGTTGTTTGCCAAACATGACTATTAATATAAGCCTCTGACTGCAAATATTCAAAATCAAGTTTTTTATTACTTGAACCCAAAAGTTTTCCTTTTGGTTAAGTGGGTGATCGCTTCTGAAGACCCCCGAATTAGGTATAGGTCTTTATGCCTATCTTTTTTATTCTCATATGAACAAGATCCATGTCTACCTTTTGGACTCTTATTGATTCCAGTGAAAATTGAACATACATCTACCTATTTAACTCTAGAGTAAACCGGACTTATCTTTACTTTTTTGATTTTAATGTAAACTGGACCTATATCTACTTTTATGGCCTTTGTACAACCAAGCCTATATCTACTTTTCTGTCTAGTACAACTGAACCTCTGTCTATCTTTTTGAATCTAATGTAAACAGGACCTTTGTTTACCTTTTTGATTCTAGCTTATAATGAATATATGTCTAGCTTTTTGACACTTGTGTAACCGAATATATGTCTACCTTTTTGGATCAAGTGTAAACTAGACTTGTTTCTACCTATCTATTAATTCATTGTTATTTTTGTTGTATAAGGATATTCTTCAACATTAATAAACCCAACAAGAACTGATATACTGCTAAATTAACCAACCTGTACTAACCTAACACAGTAATAAATTTAATCTCTTGACCTTTCTTTACAGCGTGAAATTGGAAAGAAGTGGAATAGAGCATGTGACACTGATAGCAAATGTTGTTGAACAGCGTCTTGCACTGTTGCATCCTGAAACAGCTGAGCCGATACAGAAAGTGATGTTTGGAAGCTGCTACTATGGCTGTGATCTTATACAAGTTGGAATGCTTCATAATCAAGGCCCAACTTCAGTCAAGTTTGTAGCGGTCATGGAAGAAGACACAGTAGGCCAAGAAATAGTGAGTACAATTTTCTTTAGTAAGCTTCGTTAAAAAAACAAAAGTATGTTTACATCTAAAATTGTTGTTGGTTATTCTTTGCACTTTCCAAACAAAAAAGATGTGTGGCTGGTGTAATGAATGACAGCTCAGAATGAGAAATTAAAGAGCCAAGTTCAAATTCCAGTTATGTTCACTTGATATACACAAAAGGAATAAGATCAAAAATCTCTACAAATACAGAAAACGAACAAAGAAACAGTAAAAGAACATAAGGAAAATGTATTCCTTTAAAAATTGATTCCTTTAATTTACCTGAAGAAGGTCACAAGACTCAAAACGTGTGTAGCAAATATATGAAGTATAAAATATAATATATACACTAAAAAAAATCCACATTATAACTAAAAACGTTTCCAGTTTCTCTCTTTTTTAAATATATATATATATATATATAATATATATATATCCCTACCATTGATTAGTAAATAGCAAGTTAATGAATCTAAACATTCTTACCATAGAATTCTTGATCATCACATTGTGCTCCATACTTGCAGACTAAACTAAGTTTAGTTACATTTATTCATGTCGAGAAATACTTGATGAGCATAATCATTTGGTATTTAATTTTCCTAAGGTTAATCTTTAACTACTTATGAAAACTGGATTTCAGCATGAATTTAGGCAGAAATGAATTGCTGGTTGGCTTAATATATTTTATTTACCAACTGGCTGTGCCAATTGCAAATAGTTCAAGTAAACCTTTGGTTGAACAAATTAAACTAAATATGGATGTATGTGCACATCATCACTCTTTCTAGCCTTGGGCTATTAGATTACACCATTGAAAGTATATACTGGCTGTTTTGTATATATATATTTAAGATGACGTGCATTATGAAAGTAGATTAGCAAAACTATTAGCTTTACAAGTGATAGTGAAATGTGGGTACAATTGAGAGATTGGCGGTTTGCCCTTCACTGGCTGAAGATCAGAGAATTTCATGAGAAAGGAAAAATACCTTTAGGATTGTAAATATACTTATGGGGTGGTTGGATAGCAAATTGGAAACAAATGCAGGAAAGGCCTACTTCAGATATTTGACAATCCATGTAACCTTTAAGGAATTTTCAAACTGAATTCTATAATTAATCAACAGGGGTATATTGAACTCTTTCAACTGTTCATATCTTGTGTTCTTTTTTTATTATTGCTCAGTTATTGCTCACCCATGTTTTCACTGATTCTAAGTTTGTACTAATTGACTCAAGAATTGAACTTACAGTTAATATGATAACAAATTCCCAAACCTTGGTTATTCTCCATGCAACAATTTATCTTATAGGTTTATTAATGGCTTCAGTTCAAAATTCCCTGATGGTTTCTTGGATTGAGAAAAACTTCAAGAAACCAAAAAGGTGTAAAAGCTGAAGTATTATGTTCTCATTATTGTTGAAAACAACAAAGATGAGGATATTAGCCCAACTGTAAAGGATGTAAACAAAAATTGTTTTGTGTCATATATGTGATTAATTTAATTGTTTGGAAGTAAAAAATAAACATGACATCCTGAATATAGTGAGTGCATAATTTTTTTTGTTTTTTGTATATATATATATATATATATATATATATATATATATATATATATATATGAGTAAAATTTCAGATAGAGTATATCTTTAAAAGTCCAATATGAATAAAGACAAAAGGAGAAATAATCTAGACTGAAGTGTTTCATTCTCTGAGAGATTTTATCAAGGAAGATGCAACAAGTACTTGCAACAAGTTTTTATATACAAGAGCAAAAATGTTATTGGTTTGCCTAAATTTTTAAATTTAAATTTATGTTCATAAATATTCATCAGGTTAGCTGAAAAGTCAGGCAAGCTATGCAGAATACCAAATGATACAATTGAATGTCCAATAAACAAAAGTGATGTTCTTGATTTTTTTTAATACAAATTAGTATTTAAATTATTTTAGTTTGTAATTAGTTTGTATTATATATTTTAAATAACATGAGGCTATAAACTTAATTGTTTTCTTTTAATTCTTTAGCCTTTTTATTGTTATGTCTGTTGACTTGGGAAAGTAGTAATTCATTCAACAATGGAGATATTGGGAACAAATACGGGGTATAGATTTATCTCTATCTATAAAAGACAGGATGTGTGTGTGTGTGTGTGTGTGTGTGTGTGTGTATAACGAATGCACAGCCACAATTTTCAATGGATTTGCACCAAAATTTACATGCACATGCTCCAAGTTAGCAGGAAGGCCAAGACCAACTTTGCATTTCCCAACTCCCATCGATAGTTGAAATAATCAATTTTTTCATGCTTCTACGGCACTTTTCATGTAGTTTGCGGCCATTTTCTACTGGCCAGAGTGAGAGCCTATAGCTGGCTGCCATGAATAGGCAGGAAGATTCTATTGGCCAGCATGAAAGCCAACAGCTGACTGACATGAATGTTAACTAGCATGCTTGCATGCAAAAAAATTGATAGCTGCATTCGTCACAAGTGGGAAAAATTTAAATCTGCATGGCACTTTACTCCAGTTGGCTCATTTGCTTGCTTAAACTCAATGTTGATTCTGATTCAGCAGAACTGGGTTGGGTGTGAAAAAGTATTTGTTGTTGACATTTTTTTTTCATTCAGTTTTTCCAGTTACGAGTCCTTTTTAAAGCTGCTAGTTTTGTGTTCATTTTGTTTAGTTCTTTTTTCGTAACAGATTTAAGGTTTAGTAAGAGCTTAGAAAAAATTTGCAGTGTGAGATAGGCAAGAAGTAAGGCATGTAGCAACATCAGCATGGCAAAGGGAACTCCTTTAAAGGCAAGAAAGGGCAAAAATATTTTAAGTCAAGTGATAGCGATTGCTGTATGTCATATGATTTTTGAATCAAGCATGGGCAATGCTGGGCCATGCTGCTAGTATTTTGATAAAATTCAATCATGGCACTCTTGAGAATTTTTCTTCTAAGTATGTTGCTTTCTCATTTAATAAGTATGGCATTCTTTAGTTGTGGTACAATTTATTTCTCTGAATAACTAATGCATCTGATAAATTTTTGTGTATAAGATCCCTTTTGTGCTCATGGATACATTATTTTTTAAATTAATGCAAGTTTCCCCCAATGTATTCTGAGAAGCAGTTCCAGCAATTTGTTACATACCTACTTTAGAATTATTAGTATAATGGGTATTTGTGGTTCTGACCATATCCATAATACATTTCAATGTGGTTGTAATTATTTTGATGTCTTTTAGATTGGATAAATTGTTTTGGATAGTGGATGCTATGAAGATAGTAGGTACTATTATCTGTCTGTTTTTATCTATTTTATTGCCATTGTTATTGTTGTTAATAATGCTATTATCTTTTTTTTTTGCAGTTGCATATTTTGTATGCTTTTCTCTTGGCATTGTGGATGAAATAATGAGGATATTGGAGATTTTTCAAATGTTTTCTATGTATATATATTTCTTCTTTGGTTAACTATTGGGCTTGCAGATTCTTAGTGCTCTGGAATAGAATCTTATAATTTTTCCTATAATTATTGCAACATTATTAACAACAATAACAATGACAATAAACTATATAAAAACAAATGCATAATAGTACTTACTAAATCCATAAAATCAACTATCCAAAACAATTTAACCAATCTAAACAATATATATGTGTGTGTATATGTGTACACACACACACACACATTTATATATATATATATATATATATATATAGTCAAAGATAAAATTATTCGTTCATCCATCAATTTTAAATATTTGTATCCATTTATCAGCATCTAATGCTCATATGATGCCAGTTTTTTTTATATGTTAATAGGCACAAAAAAGGAATATAAAACTCAGTTTTCAGAACATTAGGTTAAATACAACAAATTTAACAGGCGAATTGTGCAAAATAGGAAAAGACAAAATTACAGTAGAAAATATTGTTTTAAACTGATAATTATGTAAATTACTTATACTTACATGAATCAATCAATTTAAAACAATATTTTCTACTGTATGAATAATTTGTCATTTACTATTTTGCATAATTTACATGTCAAATTTGTTTTATTTAACCTAATGTTCTGAAATTTGAGTTTTATATTCCTTCTTTTTGTGCTTATTAAAATATAAAATAACACACATCATACAGGCATTAGATTCTGAGAAATGGATAAAAATATTCAAAATTGATGGCTGTACAAATAATTTCGTTGTTTATTCTATATATATGTGCATGTGTGTGACAATACCATGTTGTTAAAATGCATATGGGATCTAAAGATGAAAGAGAAAACATCAGTAATAGAATGAGATATAGTAAAAAATGATAAAGAAAACCAGAGGAAGAAATTGCAATATATGCATGGAGAAGCTGGAAATTATAGAATTCAAGAACATGAATGGATTAATAAACAAAAGGAATTAAATTATTTTGAAATGTTGGCACACTGATGTGTTCTTTTTGATAAAGGTGAAAAGAAATATAGAGCTCAGCTGTGTCTGAGTTTTTACTTTTGTTATGTCTAATCTTAACTGCCTCACTTTTAAGTAAGTCCCCAAATTCTGGTGTTCTTGTGATCAGTTGTTCTTCCTGAAAGTTTTTTAATTAGATTATTATACTTACGGTATATATGCTAGTTGGCTCCCAGGTTAGCAAATTCCCTTTGATGTTTAGTTTGTTTTATAGTTGGAAATATTAATAAATTTATCCATTTTGTCTGGAAGATTGGTAGACCCTTTCTATAGTGTTTTTATTTTTTTTTTAAATTTTAACCAGCGTTGAATTCTGATTTATTATTTCTGTAAGTCCATATATAATTTCTTTCAGTTGATCAGAAGTAGTTGTATGTTTGAGTCTATTGTAGATGTCTTGTTTACTACTACTGAGAGTGTTTAATTTGTCATTAGCTATTTTGATTTGACTTTTCACAAAGCCATAATTAAAATTCCAGGTGTTAATATATTGGTAAGCTGCTGGATCATGTAATTTAAATTGCCTATATTTTGGTGGCATGTTTTCATTAAGACATGTCTCATTAAATAATTTAGACAAGATTATATATATGTATATAAAGTGCTGTAAACATCTACACACACACACACACACATATATATATATATATATATATATATATATATATATATAAAGTGCTTTAAGCATCTGCAAAACATATCTTTATACAGGGTGATTGAAAGTAACTCCCTATTTTATGTTAGACTCTCCTGTTTTGTAAAAATTATAATTACACAGGAGAGTCCATCATATATAAAATAGAAAGTTGCTTTTT